>JAXAVZ010000301.1:0-83495 GCA_034621355.1 Mycalesis mineus | reverse complement strand
TGTAAATATGTATTTTAAATTTTAATTACTTACTTCTGTACACTAACGATTTTTGCTAAATAGAAAGGTCAATGATTTGACTATCCACCACAAAAATATCAGTTATGACAATTTCATATTAATAAATCTTGATGACTTACGACTAAAATAATAACAATTAAATAGATCCAATGATCAGATCAAAAGTACCCTAAACTGTCGGACTGTATGAAAGAAGTAATGAGAGTGAAAGAAGCTGAGGAAGTATGTAAGGACCGTAGCATATGGAACGATGCCTACCCCTATGGGAATCAGGCGTGATGTTATGTATGTACAATGGTGGTGACCAGAGAGTGGGCCTAATACTTAACAAATTAATGTACTGTTACGGACGATCCCTCAGAGGATTTAGGAAGTAAAAGAGATTTTTGATTAGAAACATCATTTGAATTAAAGAAAAGGAAATAATTAAAAGAATGTGGAACGATTCAAATACTATTATATGCATAAACGGAAGATAATCTGTGTCATTCTAGAGAGTTCACAACGAATCGTCAAACAGTGAAGATAGCAGAAGGAACGTAGAGAAATGTTCCTTAGAGTAAATGGGTTTATGGACGGTGAATCTGAACTGGTCTCTCACGATTATTGGGATGGAGAGGGCTATGAGATGCCCGGGCAGATTTGTCGTGGTTGACGAAGTTCTTTCAAGCTTAGGAACACAGAACAACGGCGTCGCAACGGAAGACGAATTCTTCTCTTAACTACAAAAAATAAATAAAATAAATTAAAACAGTAATATCTGCTGTTGTAGTTTCCCTTTCAATCCCCGACCCCTAATAGAAGTTACTAATAATAATAAATAATGTTTTAATTTAGTTGGTACCCTTAAAATAAATCCATACTAATAGGATAAAATAAAAGAAGTTTTGTTTGTTGCTTTTTCATAAACAAACCACTGTAATGATTTTGATGAAATTTGGTACAGAGAAAAACGTGATCTTGAAGGAAAACATGCAAAATGATATGCTTAAAACGCGTCGAATTAAGAACCTCCTCCTTTTTCGAAATCGCCATGCAAAATTTACTCTTTTTGATATCGAGTAAAATATTTACATTAAACATTAATTACTAAAATTTTCGCAACACTTAATTGCGAAAATTTCAATATTATTTAATTTGAAAATTGATTTATTTACTAATATTACTTAATGTAATAAACTATTTAATAATTTCCATTACAATTACGTGAATACTGATTAGAAATACATAAAGCAACGATGTCACAAATTATGTCATAACATCGCACTGATAAGTGTTAGGTGTTTAGTATAAGAAGACATGGTTGAACTACTCAAACCATTCTGTAGTTTGTTCACAAACAACCAACAAATATTCAAAATGGTAGCCAAGATTGTCCTCTTCGTCTGTGCCCAAGCCGCCATCATGCAGGTAAAGAAAATAAAAATTTCTGTTCTTTCTGTTAAAGTAAAAAAAATTTTTAGGTAAATTATGAAAGTTGAAAATATTTTGACTTTGGATAATTACGAGTATGTTCTTTATTCCATACATCACTTTTCAATGATGATGATTTGATTGGATTCTGTTCAAAAAGCCGTAGGATATGACCAAATAAAAGTACAGCTGCAATTTCAACTGTTTTACCTTTTTAGTAAAATAAGCCAGGATGATGTTCCATCTATAACTGTAATACAAGATAAAGTCTAATTCGTCCAATTCGATTTTGTAAATTACTGGAACACTGAAAAATGTTCTTATTTCAGTCCATTTGTGTATCGGTGCAGACTGAGGAAAAGAGTAAATCTAATGTTGTATTTATTTATTTGCAGTGCATTTCCGGCCAGTGCTGCAGCGCCGGCTGGGCTGAAGCCCCTTACCTCGGCTCTTGGGCAGGCGCTCCCTACGGTGCTGCCGGTTTCTCCGGTGCCACCCCTGCTTTCTCTGGCGGCTACTTGCCCGTAACCAGCTCATCTCGTATCCCACCCACCGGAGTGTCGGTCACCTCTGAGAATGCTTACTGCGGAGACCTGAACATCCGTGGTGCTGTACCATTCTTAGGAGCGTTGTCATTGGAGGGTGCTCTGCCAACTGCTGGTTCCGGATCGATTGCTTACGGTTGTGGTAACGGCGAGGTCGCTATGCTGACTGAGGATATTGGTGCTGCTGCTATTGCTCCAAACGGTTACGGCTACGAAGGTCGCGCTGGATGTGGATGTGGTTGTGGAAGAGCTTACTACTAAGATCTTTTAGTTTTATCATTTAAAGTTTAGATATATACTGCTAATGCGCCTTTTAAAAGCGGTTTGTCGCCGTACATTTTGTTGGAAATAAAATTACTTGGATCTTACTTACATATTTTATTTTGATATAGATATTATACCAACCTTTTAAGAAATGAGGAAACAACCATACAGATGTTACGAAGTTCTCATCGTCAGATTACTATTATAAATTCGTATTTAAAAGTCTTGGATGGCGAGAAGTCAAAGGATGATAGTTTCTGAATGAAGACTGCTAATCAGTAAACGATAATTCATCATCATCATCATTATCAGCTTATTGACGGCCCACTACAGGGCCAGGCCTCCCTCCTTACAGGAGATATGGAGCGTAGACCAACCACGCTGCTCCAATGCGAGTTGGCGGGCTTAGGGTGATGTTTCATTTATTAACGATCACTATTAGATGTTGATGACAGTGACCGGGACTGACGGTTTAACGTGCTCTCCGAGGCACGGCTGTGTAACAACACCAACTTCCCGAACCCGGACTTGGAATGTACTGAGAATTTCACAGAAGAATTAGAAACCCCGAATTATTCAAACCCAGGACCTCGTGATCAAAACCAGATAAGCTAATCACTAGACCAACGAGGCAGTAACGAAGATTACCTACTTAGAAATCGCGGAAAATGTTCCGCGACACATGAATGTTCTAGGTTATCTAGTGTGGAGAGCAAGGACATCATTGTAATAATTTTTGAACACAAAAACTATGAAATTGAACGTGATATTAAACGTCCCACAGGTCCAAGAACTGGCAACCTTATTGTAGAAAGTAGCTCGCTAGAGTTCAAATGTTTGAAAATATTTTTTTTTTAATTAGAGACATGATATTAAATTATGTCAAGAAGTTACAAACTATTTAGGTATTTTTGCACGTAGAAGTAATTACTATTATGACTTTTCGCTTTTGGCAGCATAATATAATTTGTAGGTATCAAGTCAGCAAATACATGTTGTTTACTGTTTGCAAAATAAATACTCTCGTAATGCAAAATAATGATTGAGTCAACATTATTATACGATCGGTTACTATATACTTTATTGTACTAATTAATTGTGGCCTCGTTGGTTTAATGGTTGGTCTATGTAGCTTTGGATCACGAAGTTTTGAGTTCGAGTTGCTGTCGAGCTTCGAAATTGATTAAGCTTTTCTTACCTTTCAAGAAATGTAGGTGGTGATACACTTCCTTGCCTCAGAGAGCACGTTACGCTGTCGGTTCCAGACTTCCGGTCGTTATCGTGATGACAGAATAAACAGGATCAGGACCAGCCCCCCCCCTAGCATACCATGAAAAAATCATACATAGATATTATTGAATAATTAATAACACCGGTGACTAGCTACGCCCGTGTCCTAACCCCATCTCAGGGTGTTCTGCGTAAGCGACGAACGCAACAAAATAACAGCATTCCCGACTTGCGGCCTATGTAGTCACGGGAGCGGGAAGCGACTTAATGGACACGCGTGTCGTGTCGCGTCGTCGCAATGCGTTGCGTTTGTCGCTTACGCAGGACAAACTATTTCTCGAAAAATAACCCTAAGCCTGCCAATTAGTCTTGTTTGAAAAAGTTCCGTACATCTGGTTTCAGACGACATCGTTAATATTCTAGCGTCTTTTGTAGCGGTACCTGTGTAAGCATTTCCAATGACAAATATACTTATATTTATATTTTAATGCACAATTACAAGATAACAAACAAAATAAATACATAAATTTGAAAAATAGTGGCAAAGGCGATCTTATTGCAAAATGTTTGTTCGAACAAATTAGTCACAATTCATCAAAACATATTTTTATCAGAACTGACCGGATCAGACAGAGGACTTGACGGAAGACATAAGAGGACTTGTATTTCTTTCTTTGTATTTTGTATCCCTTTTAAAGTTACTTTGTAATTGTAATAAACGACAGTTTTTCATTTAACATCAACTGGACCGCAATTTCTCGCTCAATCCTCCAAACGATGATTTTATTTATTTATAGACACTTTATTTGTACAACACATGGTAAAATAGAAACAAACAGAAATAATAAAGGAAGTAGAAGTACAAAAGGCGGCCTTATCGCTTAGTAGCGATTTCTTTCAGGCAACCTTGGGCGTAGAATAACATCAAGACCAAACTGCAGGATCTTGACCGACGTTAAAAGGGAAGAGTTTTCAGTTTGTCGTTATCTTTTATACATTACAAAATTTGCCGCTTCGCTTCCTACTATCAGCTTATGCAAAATGTGCATTACCTTATGAGAAAATTCGCTCTTATAAAACGCCAGTAAAACACGAGAGTAATCGGTAAAAACTTTTATTTGTTTAATTCATTAAGATTCATGGTCGCTTTTCAGTATCCTCTGCAGCCGCAGGCGCACCTGCCAGCAATGGACACTTCGCCGCCAGCCGGCACAATGCCTCCGAACTCCACGGCGCCCAGGATGGGCACTTGTCCACAGACTAGCGTGGTGCCGCCGACTGGCAGCTGTCCGGTGACCGCGACATCACCGATGCCCTCGCCGCCGTAAGCTGCCCCGCACGCGGCCGGCGCGGCGTAAGCGGGCGCGTACTCCAGGGCTCTGCCGTAGCACTGGCTGAACACGGTCTGAAAAAGTACGCCAAGTAACAAATAAATTAATTATCCAAATAAAACTGCAATTAAAACAAAGAAGACAGTGAAAGAAAACCTTTGCTTTCTGTAAACGTCACACTCTAACTATTAAAACACAAAAACAACAATTTTTGTTTGTTTGTTTGACGGCTTCCATCGCGCTGAAGCAAGCGCGGTAGATTTATATAACCTAGGTTCGATTCCCAGCTGGGCTGATTGAGATTTTTGTAATTGGACGATTTTTCTAATTTCTGGCTAGTGGGTGGTTTTTGCTGTGGCTTGTTACCACCCTACCGACAAAGATGTTCCGACAAGCGATTTAGCGTTCCGGTACGATGTCGTGTAGAAACCAACGGGGTGTGAATTTCATCCTACTCCTAACAAGATAGCCCGCTTCCATCTTAGGACTGAGATTACAGTCAAGGGCTAATTCGTAGTACATAAAATAAACATACATTTCTTTAGTGTTGTATCAAATAAAGGAGTCGATTAAAACAAAAAAAAGGAATCAAAAATTGCTGAAAAGTGACCAATTTGAAATGAAAGAGTCCATTTTATAATGTGGTACGAAGTAGGAACTAACCTGGATCAAGCAAGCTTGGACGCAGAGCAAGAGAACAGCGAAGGAGTTCATGTTGAAGTGTTTGTATTGTACAGAGACGAGAATACAATGAGTGTATTGAACCTGTTAACGCTTTTATACATTGTTAGGTATGTGAGGTAAAAATTTCGAAATAGGTATAAGTGTATTAGCATGATAAATAATCAGTGTTTAAACAGTCGTTTAAATGGTACTTTATTGTTTTTTATTACAAATTTTTTGTTACATTAACGAAAACTTCATATAGTCACGTGCATTCACAAAAATATTAATGCTTATTAATTTCACAACACTCCCAAGAGTTAATCATTTTTGTCGAATGTCTGGTATAAAAAGCCACTCTATAATTTTTTTAAATATTCTCAAGTTCAAACTCGAGTCTGATACAATCCAAAATGGTCTTCAAAGCCGTACTTTTCGTCTGCGCTCAGGCTCTTGTGATGCAGGTAAAAATATGAAAAACTAGAGGACGCTCGTCGTTTTCGTTCCCGTGAGAATTTTGGGATAAAATGTGGCTATGTGTTTTTCTGATGTGTAAGCTATAATATTGTGAAGTTTCATCAAAATCCATTTAGTAGTTTTTGTGTAAAAGAGTAATAAACATCCATTCGATCATACATAACTTTTGTCTTTATAATATTAGCCAGGACAATACTCCTACTCGTAGTACGGCTACGGCGCAAAGTAGTAGACTTGTAGACCCATGTAAGAACGTACCCATTCTGCCGTATGTATGTACGCGTAAGCGAAAGGGAAGCCAGACAGAATGGCGCCCTAACGCGTTACATAACGAAGCGGTTTGCCCTCCCATAAGAAGTTATCACTTCAATATTCATATTTTCCAAATAATTTTGTGTTTTAATTAGAAATAAAGGGTCCTTAATAATTTTGTTATTTACAGTGCATCTCTGGCCAGTGTTGCGGCGCCGGCTGGGCCGAAGCCCCTTACCTCGGCTCGTGGGCAGGCGCTCCCTACGGTGCTGCCGGTTTCTGCGGCGCCGCGCCCGCTTTCTCCGGCGGCTCTCTCCCAGTGGCCAGCGCCTCCCCTATCCCACCGAACGGAGTGTCCGTGCTGTCTGAGAACGCTTACTGCGGAGAGCTCGCTGTCCGCGGCGCTCTGCCGTTCTTGGGAACTGTGGGACTAGAGGGCGCCATGCCATCCGCCGGCTCCGGCTCGGTCGCGTACGGCTGCGGCAACGGAGAGGTCGCTATGCTGACTGAGGACTATGCAGGCGCTGGTATCGCTGGTGCCGCTATCGGCCCATTCGGTTACGGCTACGGCGCCGGCTGCGGATGCAGAGGTTTCTACTGAAAAGGTTAATGAAATGTATGAGATCAAAAAATAAACAGCATTAAAACAACAGTACCTTTTAATTTATATATTGTACCTACCCTATTCCCTATATATTGATAAAATATACCTATGGTTGGGTGTCTAATGATTGTCCTTTTCCCTGCTTGGTGCGGAATATACAGTGTCCTAAGAAAATCCCTGTCCGATTCTTGAGGGTGTACTTAGGTATCGTGGTAAAATAAAAATAAAAATAAAAATAAAAATAAAAATAAAAATAAAAATAAAAATAAAAATAAAAATAAAAATAAAAATAAAAATAAAAATAAAAATAAAAATAAAAATAAAAATAAAAACTTATACAGCAACACCAACTTGAGACCTTTTGGTGCAATCCTCTCTAGCAGATGCTTGCTATCTATATGATCTTTCATTCTCAAGACACCGTGTATGCTTTAAAAAGTCTCTCCTATTCGGCGAATAGTGGCTGCTCTTGTCTGAGATGTATGTCTAGATAGTTGAGATTTTGTTTTAGGCATTTTGACGTTATTTCATCAGAACAATGCAATTACTTCGATGGTCCTTATATTAGAAATTCAACTAAAAAAAGTTGAGTAGGAAATACCTAGATTGAAGAAATTAATAAATTTAGTAGAACAATAAAACGAAATTGTTGAGAATTAAATGTCTGCCTGTACCTTTTGCCACACAACGGCCGGGGCGAGGCGCACCGCACTTTTTTATTTTGCTAATATCTTTGAAGATATTTGTTTACAGTGTATAGAGTAAAGGGCTAGTATTCTACATTAAATTTCCGTTCTGGCAAACATATTTATACAGATATAAATTAATGCCATATGGACTAAATAAGCGTCACAAAATTAATTAATTTTATTCCATAATTTTAACCGTCAAAGCAGTTATTGTATGTTATCCGTAGGAGATAGGCATATGCTATTGCGGACTTTTTTACAGACTTTGATACGTTCTTTAATATTGTTTAATTTTGTTTTATCCTCAATAATTTTTGCAGCGCACGTGATTAAAGCAATTATTTTTACAACTTTGATTACATAATTCAAATTTGAGTAAAGATGCGTAATTAGTTTTGAAAAATTTTATTGGTGAATTATATTTCACCAATAAAATTATTTCACCAATAAATTGGTGAAATAATTTTGAAAATTGGTTTAGTAAATTTTCTTAAAAAATTCAGAAATTACCCCTTACAACGTCACAAGATCACAAACTCAAACTCTTCCTCTTTATAATATTAGTATAGATTAATTTACTGTAAAAGACAAATCAATAATATCCTTAAGATTATTAAATAAATTATTTTCATTAGAATTTCAGTTTAGTTGTATAAATAATGACGTAAACTTAAGCATATGAATTAAATGATTTATTACATTGTCACGCTTTTTAGAAATTTTGTAATATCTCCGAAACTATATAACTAATTAACATATTGTAAAAGGCAAATCTTATCCCTATCAATCCTTTTGATTATTAAAGAACTTGTTTTGATAAGGATTTAATTTTAGTTGTATAAATGATGACGTAAACGTAAGCATATGAATTAAATTATATTTTAAAACACAAAATGTTCTATATCTGTTAAAATGTAAAAGATAGATATATGCTGTCGCGGACTTTTTTGTAAAACTTTTTAAGATATATAAAGTCCCTATACATGGCTTTAAATTATTCTCAATAGTTAAGGCAGCGCATGTGCATAAAGCCGATTTAACAGATTTTTGCGATCCGACTTGCGCGACAAAAACTGTGATAACTCAGTTAATATATACAATACGAATATAAAATAGCCTATGATACTCACCGATAACGTAGCATTCTTCTGGTGAAAGAATTTTTTAAATCGGATCAATAGTTTACCTCTTTATAACATAAGTATAGACTAGGTTTCACTAGACTTACAAATAGGGTTACTTGGTTTTTTAGGGCTCCGGACCTGGAAAGGATACTTATACCCATAGTATCACTCCGTTGTTCGTCTCTCAAGTCCCTTTTTCCCAGGAGCGCGTAAAGGTATCAAGCCGAAAAATTCTCAAGTCTAATTTTCCTTGGAGTTAAGAACAAATCAAATTTCAAAGCCAACGCAATCATAAGATACAACCATTTATGGCGCAAATTTCCGAAACTCTCTTGGGAGGGAACAGCAATTTAAGTGGCACATTTTCAGGTGTGGCACTTTATGTATTGCATTCGCAGAAGAATTGAAAGTGTGGTTATTTTCTTGTCTTATTGTATAACACGCTTAGAAGTTAACTTACCAATTTCTATGCTCGAAGCCCGATTCCCAAATTTTTTTACTCAAAGACCACTTTTAAAGTTTAAATTTTAATATTTATTTAATTTTAATTTAGGATGAACCTGTCTTAGATACATGTCTACCATTTCTCAAAACTTGGCAAAAATGTGAAGATTATCTTATACTTTTCATTGCGACTGAGTTCCAATTATGAATTACCAGTTTTCGTAACAAAAGCAAAAATTTATTGTTTAATTATTTAAATACTAGCAGTCGCTCGCGACTACGTCCGCGTGAAACCACTTGCCCTTTTATTTTTCTATAACAGAGTTTCATACAAATTTTCTTACCTATTGCTCTTTCTATGTCTGCTTCTGACAACACTGGATTCACTCAACGTTTTCGGCAAGACGTTTCGTTTGACACATGATGTTTGTTGTGTAGATTGGGGTATCTAAGATGGCGACTGCAGTTTATTTGGATGGGAACTACGGTTTATTTGTCAGTATCATAAGAATTTAACGAAATTCTCCTTAGTCCGAATTTTACGGATATATGTTGTCGACTCGAAATCAATATTTTTTATGTTTTGTTATTCATCTAAGGTTTCGATCGAGTCTACCGTACCCTAAAAAAGTAAAGTCAATTCAAAAAAATCATTCCAAGTTTACAACGTTGCCATATACTCGCAGCACAAGGAACCGATCAATTCACACTTATATTATTTAGAAAACTCTCCATTCGAGGTGTTAAAACTAAAAAGTAAGAATAAGTATGTTTCTTGTTTTGAGTTGCTTATGATATTATCTGCTTAAACTTATATTTGAAGTCAAGCCAACCTTTAGTTTTTCCATATGAAGCATTTTCATGGACTACCCACTTACGAACTTTGAGTCCTTAGTTGTGGCCCAATTGTAGCCATATTCATTAACATCTAGAATTTCGTATCTTTGGCCTCACACCTCGACAGTCCTTTGTTGTAAGCGGCCTTTAGATCTTTTTAACCGACTTCAAAAAAGAAGATTCTCAATTTGATTGTCTGTTTTTTTGTATGTATATTACGCGATTATTCAAAGACGGCTGGACCGATTTGGATGATTCATTTTGTGTTCGAAAAGGTTTTCTTTCAAATGGTCTACCAAGGTGGTTCTATATTCATTGTGTAAGGATCTGATGATGGGATCTTAGAGAAATTAAAAGAAACTTTCAAAAATTGTAGGAACAACTAGTGCGTTTGTTTATTTTTTCGTTAAGTATTTTAAAGCACTACCTACTATATAATCAAGGTCTGAAGTCGAAAAGGAGCCGAAATACCGATTTACTGATGTTACCTTACGTTTGGACTTGATTAATTTGCCTTGATGAGAACGTTACATTTAGATGGGCTGTGACTGTTATTAACGGTCAGGTGATGACGAAGACGAAGGACAGTTACCTAAGGGAGCTCCTTAACGGCTTACAATAGCTACCTTGTGATTGATCTCGATGAGAACTTTACATTTAGGTGCGCTGTGACTATCATTAAGGGTCTGGTTATGAAAACGAAGGACAGTTAAGGCCACCCGAGGTTCTACTTTAACGACGTTACTTAAACTTGGATGGCACCGACTTCACAGATATATTTAAGTAAATTAAAGAAACTAAATAACGCAATTATTTTTTACTTTTTAGTGCGTTTTAAAGTCGGTTTTATTTTTAATTAAATTTTTTTATTCTTACCGTGTTACTCGTTATTATCAGCATTTTCAAGTTACATTTATCCCGCATAATGTGAAATAAGTAAGTGTTCGTTGATAACTTGAGAAGGAGAGCCGAACCGCAACTCAGTTTGTTTCCAAACTTTGGCAGGATAGATGCGTTTGTGCGCTTAGCTTTCCAAGATATTCTTAGCAGGCGTCTTGAACACCGGGGTTCGGTGCTCTGTTCTTTACATTTATCTTCCCTTTATGGTTAAAGTTTCTAATCCACGCAGACATACCTCTAAGATCAATTAATGGCCTATGTGTACAATAAATACATAATAATACCTTGTTCTGACAAATCTGTTTGCCTGTTTACCTGTGTGTCTGTTTTTCTTTTTGAAATCTCCATAAAGTATTTAGAATTTTATATAGATATAGTGATCCTTGTTTTTCTCTTTTCAGTTCATAACTTCTATGCAGTCGGGTTTTTTGTTTTTATAATAATAATTTTATTGATTAGGTTAAAACAAAATATTTGATTAAATTCTTTTATTTCCTTTATTCATTTCAAATTCAGTTGTCGCTTGTTAGTATCCTCTGCAGCCGCAGGCGCACCTGCCGGCAATGGACACTTCGCCGCCAGCCGGCACAATGCCTCCGAACTCCACGGCACCCAGGATGGGCACTTGTCCACACACTAGCGTGGTGCCGCCGACCGGCAATTGACCGCCGACCGCCACATCACCGATACCTTCGCCGCCGTAGGCTGGGCCCCATGCGGCTGGTGCGTAAGCGGGTGCGGCATAACCGGGCGCAGCGATAGCTGGTCCGTACGCAGGGATACCGCTGCAGCACTGGCTGAACACAGTCTGAAATATGGAAAACAATATTTCAATTTAGCAGTCAGATTTTTTAATTAATTAAAAAATATACATACCCAAGAACATAATATCAAGAAAAAAAATATAGTAGAAACCAACCTGAACCAAACAAGCTTGGACGCAGAGCAGGAGAACAGCGAAGGAGTTCATGTTGAAGTCTTTGTATCGTCACGAGAATACAATGATCGTACTGAACTCGTCGAGGCTTTTATATTCTAAACATTATAGTTTTGTAATATATGTAATAAAAAATCGTGTTTATCAACGTAAGTAAAAAATATTGTTCATTTTACTTTTTCATAATTTTAAAAACATTGTTAAAGAATCTTTATTTAAAAAAGTGAGCAACTACTTTCGCAGAACCTTTCTTTCGATATTTTAGTACGTACGAGCAGCATAGTGTCATACTAACATACTCGTAATAAAGATTATCTTTACTTAAAAAGTCACGTCCGAACAAACAGTAGGTCAGTATTGTAATTTGTTTTCATTTACACAATACTGATAAGGGTTTCGAATTACATATAAAAAACTTTTTTCAGTCATAAATACATTCTCAAGTTCAAACTCGAGCAACAAACAATCCAAAATGTTCGCCAAAGCTCTACTGTTCGTTTGCGCTCAGGCTCTTGTGATGCAGGTTAGAAAAGTCACTGTACTTAGATATGATTTATAAACATTTCATTTTAATTTTTCAGGCAAATAACGATTTTCAACAATTAGTCAAAAGTGCCTACTATCAATAAGACAGTTCCATGTCTCATTGCATGAACATATTATACATGTATACTGTACCAGCATGAGGAAATAAATAAGATTAATTTTAATAATGATAAAACTCCAATTATTTGCAGTGCATCTCTGGCCAGTGCTGCGGCGCCGGCTGGGCCGAAGCCCCTTACCTCGGCTCCTGGGCAGGCGCTCCCTACGGTGCTGCCGGTTTCTGCGGCGCCGCGCCCGCTTTCTCCGGCGGCTCTCTCCCAGTGGCCAGCGCCTCCCCTATCCCACCGAACGGAGTGTCCGTGCTGTCTGAGAACGCTTACTGCGGAGAGCTCGCTGTCCGCGGCGCTCTGCCGTTCTTGGGAACTGTGGGACTAGAGGGCGCCATGCCATCCGCCGGCTCCGGCTCGGTCGCGTACGGCTGCGGCAACGGAGAGGTCGCTATGCTGACTGAGGACTATGCGGGCGCTGGTATCGCTGGTGCCGCTATCGGCCCATTCGGTTACGGCTACGGCGCCGGATGCGGATGCGGATGCAGAGGTTTCTACTGAGAAGCATGATGAAAATGCTTGATATAAATCTGAAAATAAACTGAATTGAAGTAATTTAGTATTTTATATAACACTAGCGGTCGCTCGCGGATTTACCCGCGTATTTCCTGTTCCCGTGGGAATATCTGGATACTATTATATAATATTAACGCCCACGCGTGGGTGGAATTTCGTAAAATCCGTTCTTAGCTGACCTCTACTCGGCGAAAGGAGTATTCCTACCAAATTTCAAGTCGCTACGCCTTATGGTTCCAGAGATATCGTGATGAGTAAATATATATGTGGGAATCTCTTATATATATATAGATTATTTAACTACTACGTACATACTTGTATTTTGGCTAAAACGCTTATTTCTTATTTAAAACTAATTTTTCACAATCATATAATCAATAATTTTGTATATTGCCAGCATACGGTAAGATAAACAACTAAATATAGAGCACAAAGAAGGTACAGGGTCTTCAGCGGGCATTAGCTCTACGTGATAGAATTAGATAAGAAAAGATATCGCTCTAACGAAACCGATGGATGTTAGGTTAGGTTAGCCGTGTTTTGATCTATCTCCTTAAACCGCTGGATGCAGGTGGCTTAAGACCAGTGCCGTAACTAGGGCAGTGCCAGCGGTACCCAGGCACAGGGCGCATATATTACTATTTTTTTTTTTAAGTGATGATGCAGTCTAAGATGTAAGCGGGCTAACTTGTTAGGAGTGGGACGAAAATCCACACCCCTTTCGGTTTCTACACGACAACTTACCGGAACGCTAAATCGCTTGGCGATACGTCTTTGTCGGTAGGGTGGTAACTAGCCACGGCGAAAGCCTCCCACCAGCCAGACCAAGACAAATTAAGAAAAATCTCAAATAGAAATATTTAAGAAATTCAGTATACCACTGCGCCACGGAGGTCGTCAAACTGGTTACGGCTCTGCTTAAGACCGTAACCTTTAAGATTCCTGACAAGAGGCCTATGCCCAGCAGTGGATGTCCATTGGCTAATAATGATAATGAGTAAGGCAGTCGCACTACGGCGTGAGTCGCACACGGCGATGTGACAATCGCCATGTACGACTGAAGGTAACTTCATCCTAACCTAATATACAATATTATAAAAGCGAAAGTGGCTCTGTTTGTTACTCAATCACGCCTAAACTACTGAGCCGATTTGAAAGAAATTAGGTACAGAAATAATCTAGAGTCTGAGAAAGAGATGGGCTTCTTTTTGTCCAACTTTAACAAAACAGAATTTTTTGCGGACAGAGTCGCGGGCGTCCGCTAGTTGTCAGTAGTATTGAATGTGCGCGGGCATTCTCTTCACTTATAGAATATAAGTGAAGAGAATATAATCTTTACTCTAATGTAATACAATTTTTTACTATAAATATAATGACAAAAATCCATTAACAATATTATCAATGAGAGACTGTACAGCCCAGCTCGGTTAACAATCATTGTTATTTAAATGTGACGCTCGGTCGGGGCTCTGAGACTTAAAGCATAATTTTTTTTTACTACTACAAGTTGGCCCTTGACTGCTATCACATCTGATGTTAAGTAGTGATACAGTCTATGATGGCAGCTGGCTAACTTTTGAAAACTGAAATCCACACCCCTTTCGGTTTCTACACGACATCGTACCGGAACGCTGAATCGCTTGGAGGTACGTCTTAATCGGTAGAGTGGTAACTAGCCACGGCGAAAGCCTCCCACCGGCCAAACACACAAACAAGAAACTTGTTTAAAAAAATTGGTTGTCTGTAAAGTCGGTTTACTGACGATAGTTGAACGTGACAACGTCTTTAGAAAATACTGATGGAATGGTAGCATTTAATTGGTTATTAAAATTTTTAATTTAAGTATATTTTTATAAATATTAATTTAAATTAATAAAATAATTGATTTTGATTTTATAAATTTATATTTTAAATTTATAATAAATATATTAATTTTTAATTTCAAATTAATGTATTTAATAATTATATTTAATATACGGATGTCGAACGCTGCCGAACGCAAAGGCCGATTGTGCTTCTTTGTCGCTCGTTCTGCGCTCTCGCTTGCACTTCAAGCTTTACATGGAACGCCTCAAAGCGAGGTAACGCATGACCATGAGTCATGTTTTTTCGTGCGTGCAGCCGGCTCTATCGAATTATAAAACGTTTTCACGTCAAAATTATTACGAGTCGTACTAACCCACATTTTTTTAGTAAAAGGGTGTCTAAACCAAACGCGTTTTTAAGTATGATTATAAAAATATTAGTTTGATTGATAGAATCGCAAAATCAGAACAAATTACATTTTGCATAACACCAAGTGATAAGCTGTCGATGGTAATTATTAATTGCTGTTACTTATGACTTGGACCTCCAAACACAAACACACACTTAAATTAAACAAATACACTTAAGTTCAATATAAATTATTACTTGAACTTCCAGTACACAGTTACAGTTACCACACCGTTTGCTCGACCACAGTGTCCATCAGTTCCCTACAACACGCTTGATGTCATGAGTCCACCCAGTAGGGGGTCGACCAACACTGCGTTTCCGGTGCGAGGTCGCTATTCCATTCCTCAACTTCCTTCGTACTTCGAACTGTGTCTCGCCCATTGACACTTAAGGCTCACGTTGAACTATATCAAAACATTTGTTTCTTCTGATTCGATCACGCAGATACACCAAGCCTAGTAAACTCCATCGCACGCTGAATGACTCTAAGCCTTCTTGTGTGGCCCATACTTAATGACCAGGTTTCAGATCCGTATGGCATTACACACCACTTCACTAAATGCTGGCGAGCACGTGAATTAGGCTGTTCGAAAACTGAATGAAACTTGGAACAAAAGTTTGATAGGTTCATATAAAACCACAATGATAAGCACGTAGGTTGGGATTATTAAACAATAGTACTTAAACCCAATCAAACATTAATAGATAATTGCATTTGTATAAAAGCAAGAATAAATAAAAGTTAAACATTGTATTCTCGATTCCGTACATCGAACTCTACACCATGTCTACCTTCGCCTTCTTAGTTCTTTGCATCCAAGCTTGTTTGGTTCAGGTAATATAAATTTTTATATTCACCAATTTGTTGCTTTTAATTAATTTCTAAGCTCCTGGCTCTGAAAAACAGATTATCAAAAAAGCTGTCTTTAAATTTGTCATATAGTTTTGAATTATTTTAAGTGATAATTAAATAAAAATTTTGAAAATTATTATATAATCACACCTGATGATACGTGATGGTGCAATCTAATATGGAAACGGGGTAGCCTGTTAGGAGTAGAATGAAATTCATCTTTTGATGTCTACACGTCATCGTAAAGAAAAGCTAAATCGTTTGGTGGTACATACGGCTCTGCCGGTAGGTTGGTAACTCGCCACGACCCACTAGCCAAACCTAAATCTGAATCTCAATCGGCTCACTTAGCAATTGAAAACCTAGGTCCTCCGTTTTATAAATCCACTGCGCGCCACGGTGGATGTCAATCTAACATCGAGTTTTTAACGTTTGGGTTGCTAATAAATTTACCTTAAGAATAAGCAATTTATGAATATTATATCTCTTATTATTCTTATACGCAATATTTAAAAAATATATTAAATTTCACTTCACGTATTAGATCACCATAGTATTTCAAATATTATTTGTATTTCAGAATGCCTACAGCCAGTGTCTTCGTCCTGCTTGCGGCGGGTGCGGGTCAGCCTACGAGCTAGGGTACGGACTAGGCTACGAGCTAGGCTACGGGCCAGGCTACGGGCCAGGCTACGGGCCAGGATACGGCGGTGAAGGTATCGGTGACGTGGCGGTTGGCGGTCAACTGCCGGTCGCCGGCACCACGCAAGTCTGTGGACAAGTGCCTATCACAGGTGCAGTTGAATTTTGCGGTCCTGTAAGAGCATCTGGTTGTGTTACCATCACTGGTAGATGCGCTGGTTGCGGATGCAGAGGTGGTTATTACTGAGAAGAATAAAATTGATTAACGGCAACTTATCCGTAATAAAAAATCATTAAAATTTGTCATTCAATTCATCAATGTTGTTTTTTCTAATATTGTATACAGTTATTATTTCTAAGATTTGTATCTATTAATAAGTTACAGTATCAAATGAAAATTAATTAGTTTATTGCCAATTAAATGAATTTTATATAATATTTTTAACAGTATATCTGAGATATGGTTAAATATTATTCCGAAAAAGTACAACCTACATGAAATAAATCTTATTTATTTTATTGGCACATTTTATTAAATGCAACACACCAATGTAACGCCAATTGGATATGTGAATTAAGTAGCAATTAAGGTACGGACGTACATTATGTCGAGGCAGGTGCATTCCGTACCCCCTAATTTTAGTTCTATAGAACTGTGGATACACCATATTAGGGTTTAGTGTCCCATTAGTTCTATATAGAAGTAATGGGACAAAATTAAAGAAATGTCGATATCAACATCTTGTTTGTACGTTTCATATAAATTACCTAGTTTTTATAAGTATAATACGAAAACACAGACAAAAAACGGAATCCTTATAGATTTGTAAAGTCTTTCTGTCCGTCCTTATGTAACAGCCACTTTTTCCGAAACTATAAGGACTATACTATTGAAATTTATTACATAGACTCATTCCTTCACACAACATTTCATACAAGAATAAAAAAAAAAACAATAAGTTTTGGTGGTTCCCCATACTTAGAACTGGAACACAAAATATTTTTTCATTAAAGCATACGTGTGGGGTTTTTATGGATAGGTCTTTAATAATGATAATGAGGTTTCTAATATCATTTTTTTTCTAAACTGAATAGTTTGCGTGAAATATACTTCCAAAGTAGTAAAATGTCCCCCCCCCCCTGTAACTTCTAAAATAAGAGAATATTTTTTTAGACACGACTACTACTTGGTTTTAACAACTTAGCTTGTGTCGCAAGGGACATTTTTTTGTTAAAAACAAAATGAAATATCAATTAAAATAATTTAAAGTTTATAACTTATATGCTATAAGTAAAGTCAAGAGCAAAAACTGCACTATAGTACTATATAGAACTATTGGGATATAATTTGACAGCCCGGAAAATATCCCAACAGTTCTATAGAACTATGGTATGGGGTACTACTGGGATGCACCCGTCGAGGCGCTATGAGTCGGTGCAGGCCGCATAGTGCGCATAGTGCGTCGTAAGCACATTAGTATCTTAATTATAATTTTGTGATTTAGAAATTAATAAATAACTTAGGGACAACCTACCTACAAAATTAGCATAAGGTACTGTACACTTACTGTTTGCGTTAATTATTTTGATAATGGTTAGTAAAAATGCAAATAATCGATAAAATATTTTAATTGCTCAATTTATTAAGATTTCCTGTCACTTGTTAGTATCCTCTGCAGCCGCAGGCGCACTTGCCAGCAATGGACACTTCACCGCCAGCCGGCACGCAGCCTCCGAACTCCACGGCGCCCAGGATGGGCACTTGCCCACAGACTAGCGTGGTGCCGCCGACCGGCAATTGACCACCGACCGCCACGTCGCCGATACCCTCACCGCCGTAGGCTGGGCCCCATGCCGCTGGCGCGGCGATAGCGGGTGCGGCATAACCGGGCGCGGCGAAAGCCGGACCGTACGCTGGAATACCGCTGCAGCACTGGCTGAATACAGTCTGAAATATGGAAAATAATATTTCAAATAGCAGTTAAACAATTTTTAAATAAGTTAAAGAAGAATACAGAAAATAATATTAGGAAAATAATACAGAAAATAATATTACGAAAAAAAAATAGTAGGTTTAAAAAAATATAGTACCTGAACCAAGCACGCTTGGACGCAGAGCAGGAGAACAGCGAAGGAGTTCATGTTGAAGAGTTTGTATTGTACAGAGACGAGAATACAATGATTGTACTGAAAGCTTCGACGTTTTTATACTTCCAACATTTCATTTGGTGCATTATTGTTTTGTAATATATGTAATATAAAATCGTGTTTATCAACGTAATTAAAAAACGTTAATTTTTCATAATTTTATAAACATTGGTAAAGAATCTTTATGTAACTAAGTAGGCAACTGTTAGCAGAACCATTTTTTCGATATTTTAAAACGTACGCGTAGCATAGGCGCATACTGACATACTCGTAATAAAGATTATCTTTATTTAAAAAGTCACGTCCGAACAAACAGTAGGTCAGTATACTAATTTTATTAATTTACACAATACTGATAATAATTCTTCGACGCATTTTGTATAAAAGACAGGTTTTCAGTTATAAATACATTCTCAAGTTCAAATTCAAACAATAAACAATCCAAAATGTTCGCAAAAGCTCTACTGTTCGTCTGCGCTCAGGCTCTTGCGATGCAGGTTAGAAAAGTCACTGTACTTAGATTACATTTACAAGCAAGTAATGGTTTAAAAACTGCTGATAAGACGGTTCTATATCTAATTGCATGAACATATGTGCGCAATGTACCAGCATAAGGAAATATATAAAATAAGATTTATTTTAATAACTATAAAATTCTAATTATTTGCAGTGCATCTCTGGCCAGTGCTGCGGCGCCGGCTGGGCCGAAGCCCCTTACCTCGGATCCTGGGCAGGCGCTCCCTACGGTGCGGCCGGTTTCTGCGGCGCCGCGCCCGCTTTCTCCGGCGGCTCTCTCCCAGTGGCCAGCGCCTCCCCTATCCCACCGAACGGAGTGTCCGTGCTGTCTGAGAACGCTTACTGCGGAGAGCTCGCTGTCCGCGGCGCTCTGCCGTTCTTGGGAACTGTGGGACTAGAGGGCGCCATGCCATCCGCCGGCTCCGGCTCGGTCGCGTACGGCTGCGGCAACGGAGAGGTCGCTATGCTGACTGAGGACTATGCAGGCGCTGGTATCGCTGGTGCCGCTATCGGCCCATTCGGTTACGGCTACGGCGCCGGCTGCGGATGCAGAGGCTTCTACTGAGAAGTTTAATGAGTATGCATGAGATAAAGAAATATACTACATTAAAACAACAGTACAGTATATTGTACCCTATTCCCTATATATTGATAAAATGTACAGCTACCTGCCTAGGTAGGTGATTTGGGTGCCTAATGATTGTCCTTGTCCCTGCTTGGTAGTGGTCGTTTGATTTGATGATTTGATCTGATGATGAGATCCTGGGTAAATTGAAGGAAGTTTTAAAATTGTACAGGCACACTTTCAGCAATTTCGGTATTTTTGTAAGTGTTGGTAGTCTTTTTGGCTACAAGTGCCGTATAACGTACTCCAATAGTATAGTACGAGTAGGTTACGTGTCGATAAATCACTAAAAAGTAAGATAAAAATTTTGAATAAAAAATTTAAGCCGAAAAGTAAAAAATAATTGTATATAGTATATTGTATATTGTATATATATAATAGTTGCTTTCATTTACTAAAGCATATCAATGAAGTCGGTGAAAGCAACTAAATTATACAATTAGTTTTTACTTTTTAGTGCGTTTTGAAGTTGGTTTAAATTTTTTATTCAATTTTTTTCTGTTGTAATAATGATAGCCGTACTTTTAAGTTTATGGCAATAAATATACTTTTGATATCCTTTCAATCACTTGTAGTTGTTATTTCAAAAAACCCTTTAAATTTTAAGAACTTAATATTGGACCTTTATACCTCCGCAATGTCCCTTTTTACTTTTTCTATGGGGCAAAAAGGGACAGATGACAATCATTTATTTTAATAACTGATTATTGTTTTTTTTAGACAAGGTCTAAAAAAAACAATAAAAAGATATATTTCTATCATAATGAATCAACTGAGAATTGAACATAGCCCGATAATTGTTTGTTTCATATGTGTTTCTTGTTTTAATGTTATATTTGATTTTCACTCGAGCACTGCTAATAGTGAAATTGGACCTGTGTGCCCCGTCCTACCAAACAGTATGTCGATTCTTGAAAAAAATACATGGTACGAACATCTCGCCTACATCTCGTCGAACGTCCCACCTTCAGTTCGACTGTCAGTCCAATATGACAAAATGTCATTCACGAATACCGATTTCTGTTACACCCGCTTTGCAACCGTGGTGCATCGGCTTCAAAACTGACGTTTTTTTTTTCAAGAATCAACGTACTGTTCTACTAAATGCTTTTTATGTGTCTGATATATGTTCTTCTTCGTTTTTGTGTACAAATAATGAGTAAATAAATAAATAAAATAATATTGAGAAGTCATTATCATCGTTAACAGCCGATGGATAGACATAGGCGCGTGCCGCCTTTGGCCAACGCCCCCCTGCGACACGTTTGATGTCGTAAGTCCACCTAGGGGGGGTCAAGCAACACTGTGCTTACCGGTGTGGGGTTGCCATTCTAGCACGTCAGCCAGCCATTCGAACCACATGCCCCGCCTATTACCATTTCAATTCTGCGACTCGTTGAGTTATGTCGGTTACTTTGGTTCTTTTGCAAATTTCTCGCTTCTGATTCGATCACGCAGAGATACTCCGAGCATTGCTCTTTCCATCGCCTACTGAGTGACTCTGAGCCTTCTTACGAGGCCCATAGTTAACGACCAGGTTCCATTTCCGTATTGCATCACTGGCAACACACAACTTTACTTTACTATACTATACTGCTTGAGAATAAGGCTTGACTTGATTGAAACTAGGAATAAAAGTATGATAGGTACATAAAAAAACAATGATAAGCACGTAGGTTGAGATTATTAAACAATAGTACTTAAATTCAATCAAATATTAATAGATAATTGCATATGTATAAATGCAGGCATCAATATATGTTAAACATTGTATTTTCGATTCCGTACATCGAACTCTACACCATGTCTACCTTCGCCTTCTTACTTCTTTGCATCCAAGCTTGTTTGGTTCAGGTAATGTCAATTTGTTGCTTTTAATTTATTTCTAAGCTCTTGGCTTCGGAAAAGCAGATTATCAAAAAATATGTCTTTGAATTAGTTATATACTTTTTGAATTATTAAAGTCTTTAAAATAAATATATTATTAAATTTATTTATTACAAAGCAGTCCTTGACTGCAATCACACCTGATGATAAGTGATGATGCAATCTAATATGGAATCGGGCTAACTTGTTAGGAGTATGATGAAATACACACCTCTTTCACTTTCTACACGACATTGGAAAGGAAAGCTAAATCGCTATGTGGTACATCTTTGCCTGCAGAATGTTAACTAGCCACGGTCAAAGCCTCCCACCAGCCAGGCCTGAATCAATTCTGAAAATCTCAATCGGCTCAGTTGGATGTCGAAAACCCACGTCCTCCGTCTTATAACTCCACTGCGCGTCACGGAGGGTGTCAATCTAACGTTGATAATTATTGCTAATACATCCAGCTTAATAATAAGCAATTTATGAATGTTATATCTTATATTATTTTCTATGTACCTATGAGCAATTTTTAAAAATAAATTCACTTCACGTATTATATCACCACAGCATTTGTAAATTTTTTTGTATTTCAGAATGTCTACAGCCAGTGTCTTCGTCCTGCTTGCGGCGGGTGCGGGTCAGCCTACGAGCTAGGGTACGGGCTAGGCTACGAGCTGGGCTACGGGCCAGGCTACGGGCCAGGCTACGGGCCAGGCTACGGGCCAGGATACGGCGGTGAAGGTATCGGTGACGTGGCGGTTGGCGGTCAACTGCCGGTCGCCGGCACCACGGAAATCTGTGGACAAGTGCCTATCACAGGTGCAGTAGAATTTTGCGGTCCTGTAAGAGCATCTGGTTGTGTTACCATCACCGGTAGATGCGCTGGTTGCGGATGCAGAGGTGGTTACTACTGAGAAGAATAAAATTGATTATCGGCAACCCTTCCGTATATACGAGTAAAATATATTTGTAATTTGTCATTCAATTCATCAACCGTAATGCTGTTTTTTTTATTTTATTGACACAGTTTATTAAACGCAACCCGAATGAGTATGTCAATTAAGTACCAATTAAAGTACGAGCACGTTATGTTGGGTTGTAACGGGTCGGTGCGCCGCATCGCAGCGCATAGTGCGTACTAAGCACATTAGTATTTTTGTGATATGCAAATAAAGCATTCATAAATAAACTAGCAGTCGCCCGCGCCTTCGTCCGCGTGAAAACCTCTTAGGTAATCTTTTAATTTTAAAGACAGACTTTCATATAAAGTATGCTCTTTTCCCGCTACCCCTCTCAATTTAATTTTTTTATAGTTTCCCGTGAAACAATATCCTCCGTCCCGTCCCGTATACATTTTTGTTAAACATTGTACGATATTACAGTACATTAACATTAACAATATATATTTATGACAAGCTGATATGTATAGCTTGTATTAAATACTCTATTTCACTTTTGAGTCTAGCTTTCATAATAAACAAAATAATTTACAATCCGACTTGCAGATCTGGAGATTAGCCCGTTTAAACAAACTTTTTTGTATAAATATGGTCTGCCATACCAAATAAATTGAAAGTAAAGATCAAAGATCGAATTCTCAATGAATATTAGTACCAAAATGTTGACCCCTATTCAGTACGTATAACAAAACATCCGTGTTTTGTTATACGTACTGAATAGGGTCAACTTAATTTGGACGATATAGCGGCATTGTCATGTTTGGTAGAAATTTTGTACTATCTCCGAATCTATATAACTAATTAACATACTGTAAAAAGCAAATCTTATCTCTATAACATCCTTGTAATTATTAAATAATTTATTTTGATGAGGATTTAAGTTTAGTTCTATAAATAATGACGTAAATTTAATCATATGAATTAAATGATTTATTACAGAGTCGCACTTTTTAGAAATTTTGTAATATCTCCGAAACTATATAACTAATTAACATACTGTAAAAGGCAAATCTTATCTCTATAATATCCTTGTGATTATTAAATAATATATTTTGGTTAGGATTTAAGTTTAGTTGTATAAATAATGACGTAAACGTAAGCATATTTAAATTTAGAATTAAATGATTTTTTAAAACACAAAAAGTTATATATCTGCCAAATATAAAAGATAGATAGATATATGATATCGCGTACGCGCAATAAGCTAAATTTAATAAATTTCACGGTCCGAGTCGCGCGACAAAAACTGTGATAACTCGGTAATATACAATAAAATATAAAATATAGCCTATAACACTCACCGATAACGTAGCATTCTACTGGTGAAAGAATTTTTAAAGTCTTCTCGCTGCGCCTGTTGTGCTGTAACTGCTGGCATTGTATAACTCAGTTCACATTTCAGGCACGGTATCTAGTAGTATTGTGAGCAGGGATTCACTAATGTAAGGTTTCTAACGAACTCAGTCTTGGTCTTGCAGTCTTGGTCTTGTTGAACAAGACCACGTATTTTTAGCAAGACCAAGACCAAGACTGACCGTGCAAGACTTGAGCAAGAACAAGACTAATCCGGCAAGACTCTTACGTCTTGCATTTAGGACTTAGCGCTATTTCACGGAGTAGTTAGGTATAACAGTTAGGTGTATATGCTTAGGAATTCTATGAGACGCAAAAAACTGTATCAAAGAATATGAAAAACTTTATGACCAATACCATCAACATACATAGCGAATAAAAAAATATCCATTAAAATCAAACAGAGAGCATGTTTTATTAATATGTCATATAAGTTGAGGGTTCAATCTCTTTCTATACAGATATTGTTCTTTAAAATACAGTCAAGTTTTATTTAATTTCTTTGTTTCAATTGTAATTAATTTCTTTTTTACATGTTTTAGCACATGTAAGCTTATAGAGCGTAAGTGTTTATTAAAAAACAGTTACCCCCATGGAAAACGGCATATAGCTGAGTTGATAACCATGTGTCAGTTGATTTATCGAAGTTCTTATCAAATCTTCAGACATTTATAATTCTGATTGGTCTTTACTATGGCTATGTTAATTCAAGCTCGCAATGTTCTAATTCTAATACGTTTTTCTATGATCTAAAGTAAACTTAAATAAATAGCAATAGTATAATAGGTAATTGCAAGACTTGCAAGACTCTTGCTGCAAGACCAAAACCAAGACTCGCTAGTCTCGTCTTGTTCTTGCATTTGGGCAACACTACATTCAGCACATGTAAACCATTTGCTTGATCCATGTAACTACAATTAAAGATTATACTATGATGTTATGTGCCTAAATAAATTATAAACAGCGATATCTTCCTAGCGCCTATATTATTTTAATCTCTGAATTTGAGTCTAAGTAGCATTATTATTCTTGCATACCAACAAAATTAGCATTAGGTAGGTACTGTTACTAACAGTTTGCAAACAAGCATAACCTTAATTAATTAGATATGGAGAAGGTTATTAAAAATGCAAGTGTCAATAGTAAAATATTTAATAGCTGAATTCATTAGAATTTACTGTCACTTGTTAGTATCCTCTGCAGCCGCAGGCGCACTTTCCAGCAATGGACACTTCGCCGCCAGCCGGCACAATGCCTCCGAACTCCACGGCGCCCAGGATGGGCACTTGTCCACACACTAGCGTGGTGCCGCCGACCGGCAGCTGGCCGCCGACCGCTACATCACCGATACCTTCGCCGCCGTAGGCTGGGCCCCATGCCGCCGGTGCGTAAGCGGGTGCGGCATAACCGGGCGCAGCGATAGCTGGTCCGTACGCCGGGATACCGCTGCAGCACTGGCTGAACACGGTCTGAAATATGGAAAACAATATTACAATATAGAAGTCAGACATTTTTTAATTTATTTAAAAAAAGAACATAACCCAGAAAAAAATCAAGAAACAAGGATACTAGGTAACAAACCAACCTGAACCAAACAAGCTTGGACGCAGAGCAGGAGAACAGCGAAGGAGTTCATGTTGAAGTGTTTGTATTGTACAGAGGCGAGAATACAATGATTGTACTGAAAGAGTCGACGTTTTTATACTTATAAGGTTTCATTTGGTACAATATAGTTTTGTAATATAAACTCGTGCTTATCAACGTATTTGAAAATTTAAGTTTTTCATAATTTTATAAACATTGGAAAGAATCTATATGTACCTAAGTAGGCAACTGTTCGCAGAACCTTTTTTTCGATATTTTAGAACGTACGCGTAGCGTAGGCGCATACTGACATACTCGTAATAATGATTATCTTTATTTAAAAAGTCACGTCTGAACAAACAGTAGGTCAGTATACTAATTTTATTAATTTACACAATACTGATAATAATTCCTCGACGCATTTTGTATAAAAGACAGGTTTTCAATTATAAATACATTCTCAAGTTCAAATTCGAACAATAAACAATCGAAAATGTTCGCAAAAGCTCTACTGTTTGTCTGCGCTCAGGCTCTTGTGATGCAGGTTAGAAAAGTCATTGTACTTAGATTACATTTACAAGCAAGTAATGGTTTAACCGAATAGTCAAAACTGCTGATCAGACAGTTCTCTTTCTAATTGCATGAACATATGTGCGCAATGTACCAGCATAAGGAAATAAATAATAAGATTATTTTAATAACTATAAAATCCTAATTATTTGCAGTGCATCTCTGGCCAGTGCTGCGGCGCCGGCTGGGCCGAAGCTCCTTACCTCGGCTCCTGGGCAGGCGCTCCCTACGGTGCTGCCGGTTTCTGCGGCGCCGCGCCCGCTTTCTCCGGCGGCTCTCTCCCAGTGGCCAGCGCCTCCCCTATCCCACCGAACGGAGTGTCCGTGCTGTCTGAGAACGCTTACTGCGGAGAGCTCGCTGTCCGCGGCGCTCTGCCGTTCTTGGGAACTGTGGGACTAGAGGGCGCCATGCCATCCGCCGGCTCCGGCTCGGTCGCGTACGGCTGCGGCAACGGAGAGGTCGCTATGCTGACTGAGGACTATGCGGGCGCTGGTATCGCTGGTGCCGCTATCGGCCCATTCGGGTACGGCTACGGCGCCGGGTGCGGATGCGGATGCAGAGGTTTCTACTGAGAAGAATAATAAAGATGCTTGATATAAATCTGAAAATAAACTGAATTAAAATAATTTTGTATTTTTTATTTTTTGTCACTTTATTTATAAATATTATCGTTAAAACAAGTTTTTTGAGTTGAACGCGTTTTTCCTAATTAAGGTACAGAATACCACGAAAGTGCTCATTACTACCACGAAAGCATGCTTTTAATTAGCAAGTGCTCATTAGTAGCACGCGTGTAATGTAATGAGCATGCTTATTTAGAGCATGCTCATAAATCAATCGACGCTTGATTTTCTAGCACGCTACCTGTGATGCGGGTTGAAGGGGGTGAGGTCCGAGCGCGTGTTAACATGCTTTGAGCATGCTTCTTTATGAGAATGCATCAAGCAAGCATGCTTATTGCTACCAAGAACAGTTGCATGAACATGCTAACTTTAAGGAAGCATAAAAGCCTTTAGAACTAGTTTTTCACATATTTATCTATACTTAAAATAAAACTGTAACAGGTTAAATTCTGGTACGTTGAAGATATTTTCAAAATTTTTATTGAAGGGCAATATATAATTGGTACTTAACCCAAAAATGTAATTTTTAAAATTTTTGCCTGTCTGTCTGTTCAGATTTTTGTCGGCCGCGATTCACACCAGAACTACTGAAGGGATCGAAATGAAACTTGGCACAATTGTAGTTCATATTTTGAGGTATTACTTGGGATACCTTTCTCGCGAAAATTAAAGTAAAAGAGGTTTAAATAGGGACTGAAATTTTGTATAGAACGTCCTTCATTTTTGAAGGTATGTTATGTAAATTTTACAAGAACTACTTAATAAATATGAAACATAATGTGATTTAAGGAATGTTCAAAATTTCATCCCTGTAGGGTTAAATACGGATTAAAAGTTATAGTGTTAAAGCTAAGTGTATTAAAAATTCCTTCTAAATGTTCTTAATTTAAATACGCGAATCAAAATATTTTTCTAAAAATTGTTATTATATTATATTGTAAATTAATGAATATACAACACCGACAAGCAATTTTTTGTTTCTTAGTTTGTTGCAGCTAATCTCTGGAACCGCTGGAATAATTTAGATGAGACTTTTAGACACTCATTTACTAATATTACAACTGAGGCTAATCTTAATTTCGTAATTTTATTCATTTTGATTTCACGCGGAAGTAATCACTGGCGCCCTCTAGTAATTAATAATTTTGTATATTGTCTACATAAACAAGTAACTATGAAGCTCAGAAGAATGTTCAGCTGAAGTCCTCCGCGGGCAGTTGCTCTGCGTGATTGAATTAAAGATGAAAAGATCTGCTTAAGAACCAAAGTGACCGTTATCGTTTAAACAATGTGCGGGGTTTGAAGAGTCGGTGGATGTTGAGGTCCCAAGGTACTGAAAATGGCGTTCGTCGTATCGGGATTCCGAGTTTTGGTCGATCCCCTTGATGCACAGATAACATGCGTTGGTTTATAGGGAACCGCTAGATGTGAATGAGATCGTAACGTTTGAGATTCCTGGCAAGAATCCTACGTCCAGCAGTAGACGTCTATTAGCTGTAAATATAAATATATATTTGTTTATCTTAAAATATCTATAACAATTATAATATATAGTGTGTATGTATTTGAATGTATGTAGTTATACGTATTATTCACCACCACCACCACATTCTAGGTCCTAATGTTTCCCTTTAGTTTAAGTTTGCCTGGAAAAAATAGCTATTAGGGATAAGACCGCCTTTTGTGCCAGTTCTATTTAATGCTTTTTATGTGTCTGTATATATGTTCATCTTCGTAATGATGTACAAATAAAGAGTAAACAAATAAATAATGTAATGATGATAAGTCATCATCATCAACATTCATAGGGACTTCCAAACACAACGATCGTGAGCCGCCTGTCGCCAGCAGCTCCCTGCGACAGTTCGATGTCGTCAGTCCACCTAGTGGGGAGTCGAGCAACACTGGTCTTTCCGGTGTGGGGACACTATACTACCTTGGGCTCCCAACGTCTATCAGCTGTTCGAACCACGTGCCCCGCCCATTGTCACTTCAGTTCTGCAACTCGCTGAGCGATGTCGGTAACTTTGGTTCTTTTGCAGATCTTCTCGTTTCTGATTCGATCACGCAGAGATACTCCGAGCAGATATTTTTATCGCAAGTGACTCTGAACCTTCTTATAAAGCCCATAGTTAGCGATCAGGTTTCAGATCCGTATGGCATCACCGGCAACAACTTTACTATATGCAAAAGCGCTTGTGATTAAGGCTTAACTTGAATGAAACTAGGAACAAAAGTGTGATAGGTACGTATAAAACCACAATGATAAGCACGTAGGTTGGGATTATTAAACAATAGTACTTAAACACAATCAAACATTAATAGATAATTGCACTTGTATAAAAGCAAGCATCAATAAAAGTTAAACATTGTATTCTCGATTCCGTACATCGAACTCCACACCATGTCTACCTTCGCCTTCTTAGTTCTTTGCATCCAAGCTTGTTTGATTCAGGTAATATAAATTTATATTTACTAATTTGTTGTTTTTAATTGATTTCTACGCTCTTGGCTTCGAAAAAACGCTTTATCAAAAAAGCTGTCTATGAATTTGTTATATAGTTTATGAATTATTTTGACTGATAATTAAGTAAAACTCTAAAAAAAATTACTATGTTTATTTATTACGAAACAGCCCTTGACTGCAATCACACCTAATGATAAGTGATGATGCAATCTAATGTGGAAGCGGGCTAACTTGTTAGGAGTACGATGAAATACACACCTCTTTCAGTTTCTACACGACATCATAAGGGAAAGCTAAATCGGCGATGGTACAACAGCAGGGTGTTAAGTAGCCACGGTCAAGGCCTCCTACCAGTCAGGCCTGAATCAATTCAGAATATTTCAATCGGCTCAGTTGGGAATCGAAAACCCACGTGCTCCATCTTATAATTCCACTGCGCGCCTAGATTAAAAATAAGCAATTTATGAATGTTATATCTTATATTTTTTTCAATGCACCTATGAACAATATCTAAGAAAAAACATTAAATTTCACTTTACGTATTATATCACCATAGTATTTGGAATATTGTTTGTATTTCAGAATGCCTACAGCCAGTGTCTTCGTCCTGCTTGCGGCGGGTGCGGGTCAGCCTACGAGCTAGGGTACGGACTAGGCTACGAGCTGGGCTACGGGCCAGGCTACGGGCCAGGCTACGGGCCAGGATACGGCGGTGAAGGTATCGGTGACGTGGCGGTTGGCGGTCAACTGCCGGTCGCCGGCACCACGGAAGTCTGTGGACAAGTGCCTATCACAGGCGCAGTTGAATTTTGCGGTCCTGTAAGAGCATCTGGTTGTGTTACCATCACTGGTAGATGCGCTGGTTGCGGATGCAGAGGTGGTTACTACTGAGAAGAATAAAATTGATTATCGGCAACCCTTCCGTATATACGAGTAAAATATATTTGTAATTTGTCATTCAATTCATCAACCGTAATGCTGTTTTTTTATTTTATTGGCCAATTTTATTAAACGCAACCCGAATGAGCATGTCAATTAAGTACCAATTAAGGTACGAGCACGTTATGTTGGGTTGTAACGGGTCGGTGCGCCGCATCGCAGCGCATAGTGCGTACTAAGCACATTATTATTTTTGTGATATGCAAATAAAGCATTTATAAATAAACTAGCAGTCGCCCGCGCCTTCGTCCGCGTGAAAACCTCTTAGGTAATCTTTAGAGACAGACTTTCATATAAAGTGTGCTCTTTTCCCGCTACCCCTCTCAATTTAATTTTTTTATAGTTTCCCGTGAAACAATATCCTCCGTCCCGTCCTGTATACTAAAGATCTACATTTTTGTTAAACATTGTACGATATTACAGTACATTAACATTAACAATATATATTTATTTTGCGGATGCAGAGGCGGTTATTACTGAGAAGAATAAAATTGATTAAAGGCAATTTATCCGTATATAAAATTTATTTGTAATTTGTCATTCAATTCATCAACCGTCAAAATGCTGTTTTTTTAAACGACTTAAAAAAAAGGAGTTTCTCAATTCGACCGTACATATATATATTTTATGTGTATTCGCGCATAACTTCGTCGTTTATGAACCGATTTTGATAACTCTTTTTTTGTTGGAAAGTAGATAGACCGGTGGTAGTACCATGACAAGGAAACTAGGATCTGATGATGGGATCCTGGAGAAACTGAGGAGAACTTTCAAAAATTGTAGTGACAACAAGTACGTTTGTTAATTTTATTTGTATGTATAATGTTATATATAATATAATGTATTTAAAAGCACTACAATTTGAAGGTTTGGAGTCGATCTGATGATGAAGCCGACCTACATATAAGAGAACTCCTTGACGATTCACTGCAGTTACCTTGGGCTCGATTAATCTGTATTGATAAGAACTTTACATTTAGATGGGCTGTGACTGTCATTGAGGGTCTGGTGATGAAGACGAAAGTACAGTTAAGGGAGCTCCGTAACGGCTTACAGTAGCTACCTTGTGTTTGGGCTTGACTAATTTGTCTCGTTAAGCAATTTACATTTAGATGGACTGTGATTGTCATTGAAGGTCTGCAGATGAAGACGAAGGACAGTTAAGGAAGCTCTGTAACGGTTTACAGTAGCTACCTTGTGTTTGGGCTCAATTAATTTGTCTCAATGAGAACTTTCCATTTAAATGGGCTGTGATTGTCATGAAGGGTCTGGCGATGAAGATGAAGGACAGCTGAGGGAGCTCTTTAACGGTTTACAGTAACTACCTTGTGTTTGGGCTCGATTAATATATCTCAATGAGAAGTTTTAAAGGTTATAGATTCCAGTTGGTTTAATGTTTACTAAGTCATGAGCCGATGATGAGATCTACGAAAACTCGAGGAAACTCTACAAACTTTATAGGCACATTTGCAGGGATGTCGGAATGTTATAACTAGCTAGTGAATATTGGTACTTATGGTTTAGTTCGAGTAGGTTCTTTAGTATGTTCGTTATTGATAAATCACTAAAAAGTATGAAATAAAAAAAAAATAACCAAATATACAAACGCCTTCAAAACGCACTAAAAAGTAAAAAATAACTACGTCATTTACTTTCTTTAATTTACTTAATCACATCTATGAAGTCGGTGCCACCCGAGCTTTCTGCTTTAAAGACTTTACCTAAACTTGGATGATTTACTTTTTAGTGCGTTTTGAAGGCGTTTTTATTTTTTGTTAAATTTTCTAATATTGTGTACAGTTTTTATTTCTAAAGCTTTTATCCGGACAGTATCAGATGAAAATTAATTAGTTTATTGTCTAATAAATGATTTTTAATAATATTCTTAAAAATGTATCTGTTATATGGTTAAATATTACACTAAAAATCTACAACCTATATTAAATTAAATCCTATTTATTTTATTGACACATTTAAGCGCAACCCGAATGGGTATGTTAATTAAATAGCAATTAAGGTACGAGCACGTTATGTTGGGTTGTAACGGGTCGGTGCGCCGCATCGCAGCGCATAGTGCATACTAAGCACATTAGTATTTTTGTTATATGCAAATAAAGCATTCATAAATAAATAATCAAGTTAATGTCGAGCTGGGTCGCATTGACGAATAAAGTATAGAATATGGTCAGCTCTGACGAACTTGCTTTTTACCTTCTATTTGAAGACGAATATAAATTTTCTCATGCGCTTGACTTTGTGCTCTTATTCGTTTTGCGTTTCATAGCACATTGCTGCCAGGCACAGCGGACGGGCATACACCTAAAATTCGCCGCGTATTAACCCGAACCGCTGCGCATGCTGTGCTACATTCCATATTAAGTAAACACAAGCTATTTGAGCGGATCTCTGCGCTGCACTTGACCCGCTCCGGTCCATAATATGTTCGTAACTTTTAAGCAAGCTGTCACAGCTGACACTGTTAAACTAAGTTCATACAAATATATCCCCCCACATTTCAGGCAAGGTCTCTGATAGTAGGTAATGTGAGCAGGAGTATGAAGTCCCTAATAATTTATGTGAGGTTTATAAAAAATTCCCTGCATATAGCATTTGATACATTGCAGAAGATTACTGATCATAGACCAAACGCAAGCTTAGGAATAGGTAAGTAACAGCGAAGCTAAATCTTAGTAAGGAGCATTATAAGTGATGCAATTTTTCTGTTTTTTGTTAGAACTGGGTATTATTTAATCTCTGAATGTGAGTTTACATAGCTTATTATTCTTGCATACCAACAAAACTAGCATTAGGTACTGTCACTTTTGCAACCTATTTGCAACCTTATTTAATTAGATAACGGTTAGTAATAATGCGAGACTGGTCGGTAAAATCTTTTAATTAATAAATTGATTTTTCAGATGCTTTGTCGCTGGTTAGTATCCTCTGCAGCCGCAGGCGCACTTGCCGGCAATGGACACTTCACCGCCAGCCGGCACAATGCCTCCGAACTCCACGGCGCCCAGGATGGGCACTTGTCCACAGACTAGCGTGGTGCCGCCGACCGGCAGTTGTCCGGTGACCGCCACGTCACCGATACCTTCGCCACCGTAAGCTGCCCCGCACGCGGCCGGCGCGGCGTAAGCGGGCGCAAACGCCGGGGTTCTGCCGCAGCACTGGCTGAACACGGTCTGAAATATAGAAAGAAATAGGTACTTTAATATGTCAATATTGCAAAAAAAATTAAATTAATCAATTAATTTAATGGAGTAAAAAGAAAATATTATAAAAACGATAATCTACTTATACATAAAAAAGTAAGAACTAACCTGCATCAAGCAAGCCAGGACGCAGAGCAGGAGAACAGCGAAGGAGTTCATGTTGAAGTGTTTGTATTTTACAGAGACGAGAATACAATGGTTGCAATAAATTCGTCAACACTTTTATACTAGCTGTAATTCCAAGGAATACGAAAATTTCGAAACATAAAACGTGCCTATAAGGTAAGTACTTTGAGTCTACGGGTACCTACCAATAAATTCAGAACTTTCCTATCAATGTATCATTGTTTTCGGATTGTTGACTTACCTAAAAAGGTCACGTCCGATTACTTATAGTATGTGAATATAGTTTTTTATTTTCACAATGGTGATAACAATTTTTTTTCAGTCTTGTATAAAAGATGACCTTTTTATTTATGTATTCATTCTCAAGTTCGCACGTGAGGAATAAAACTCAAAATGTTCGCTAAAACTGTACTCTTTGTCTGCGCACAGGCTCTAGTAATGCAGGTTGGTTTAGATACTGTACTCAATTTTGTTCTCGAATTAAATGATGTATTGATGATTACATTAGTCGTAAATATAATTAATTAATTTTAATAAAACCCTATAAGGAGGGAGGCCTGGCTCTGTAGTGGGCCATTAATAGGCTGATAATGATGATGATGATGAATAAAATCTTAATTATTTGCAGTGCATTTCCGGACAGTGCTGCGGCGCCGGCTGGGCCGAAGCCCCTTACCTCGGCTCCTGGGCAGGCGCTCCCTACGGTGCTGCCGGTTTCTGCGGCGCCGCACCTGCTTTCTCCGGCGGCTCTCTCCCAGTGGCCAGCGCCTCCCCTATCCCACCGAACGGAGTGTCCGTGCTGTCCGAGAACGCTTACTGCGGAGAGCTCGCTGTCCGCGGCGCTCTGCCGTTCTTGGGAACTGTGGGACTAGAGGGCGCCATGCCATCCGCCGGCTCCGGCTCGGTCGCGTACGGCTGCGGCAACGGAGAGGTCGCTATGCTGACTGAGGACTATGCAGGCGCTGGTATCGCTGGTGCCGCTATCGGCCCATTCAGTTACGGCTACGGCACCGGCTGCGGATGCGGATGCAGAGGTTTCTACTGAGAGATAGAGGATAATGAAAATGTATGATGTCAAAAAATAAACAATATTAAAACAACAGTATTTTTTAATTTGTATATGGCCGCCTTAGCTAGCTAAGGGCTTATTGGGCTGCAACCCAGAGCCCCCTAGACACAAAAAGGCCAAGTGTCCATTAAAATATTATTTACTTCTTTCTAAGCATAAATTCCTATGATTTGTGGCATATTAATTTTTTTCGTTTTTCAATAGTTTTGGTAGGTATATAAACCAAAACTCAACTACTACTAAGAACAAAGATGAAGTTAGCTTCAACAAACGTAAATAGTATAACGATAGCAGAAACTAATAATTTTATTTCTTTTCACACTAAATCTTTGTTTTTAATCTTTTCTGTTAATACTATAATGAAGTCTTGTTATAATGTATATCTTACTGGCTTAATGCTTAATATTTAATATTTATTTATTTTTAATATTTAATGTGTATCATTCTAAACATATATTATGCTTATTGTATTCAATACCTGGGGCACCCAGATAATGTGTTAATTATGAAGTTAGGTTTACTCTCATTTATTATTTTTTGAATTCTTAACAATGTTGATTATTATACAAAGATATATACAAAATTCGCGAGGCAGTGTAATCTCCTCAAAATATGCGCTGTTTCAAGGACTACTGAGTTCTGTATCCAACCCTTGATCCAACAGCCAAGCGAAACATTCTATAGACGTTGGTCAAATTTTTCGCCAAAAGACCATTGACTAAAATTAAAATAACTATCGGCTCATAGCCGCACATATTTTTTTTTTAATTTTGCAAAAAAACGTATTACTACGTAACTTTAAATCAATGTAGAACCTAAACGGTTTGTTGGACGACACTATACATATAATAGATACTGAAGCCGAAAATATATATTTTAATTTCTTGTCTATACTAATCTTATAAAGAGGTAAATCTTTGTAAATGGCGGTAGAAGGCTACGTTATTTATATTTTTAGCCGACTTTAAAAATGGGTGATTTTTTTATATGTACCTATATTAAGCGAAGACGGCTGGACCAATTTGGAAAGTTCTTTTTGTGTTCGAAAGGATATACTTTCAAAGTGGTCCCATATTCATCACGTAAGGATCTGATGATGGGATATTGGAGAAATCCGAGGAAACTTATAAACTTTTAAGTATTTTAAAGCAACACTATTTAATAAAGGTCTGGATTCCATCTGATAATGGAGCCGAAATGCAGTTTAGGGAACTCCTCAATGATTTACTGCAGTTTCCTTGTGTTTAGGCTTTATTAATTTGTCTCGATGAGAACTTTACATTTAGGTACGCTGTGACTGTCATATAGTCTGGTGATGAAGACGAAGGATAGCTAATGGTGTTCCTTAACTATTTACAGTACCTACCTTGTAATTGGGCTTGATTCATTTGTCTCGACGATGAAGATGAAGGTCAAGACAGTTCCTAATCGGTTTAACTTTTGATTAGACTTGATTAAAGTCATTATCTGCCGATGAGATCTTGGAAAACCCGAAGGAACTCTTCAAATTTTAGAGGCATATTTGCAGTGATGTTGGAATTTTATAAGTGGCTGGCGAAAATTGGTACTTATGGTTTACTACGAGAAGGTTTTACGTATGTTCGTTGTCTATAAATCACTAAAAAGTATGTAATAAAAAAATTTAATAAAAAAATAAATGTCGGTCATTTTTATTAAAAGATTTTTATTACACAGGTTGTCCGATAATTAATGGTTGATCCATTAATTATCGGACAACCTGTGTAACGAACGAAACGAAAATGGATGATACTTTACCTAATTATCGCAAACTAATTGATTTTAGGTTTCATAAAAATTAGTCCACGTACAGCCTGCGCTTATTAACCACAAAATGGTGAATTCCATTATATTTTAGAACTTTTATGTCGGTGGACTTTGAAATTTTAGTTTATAGTTATTTGTTTTCAGTAAATTGCTTAGTTATTTTTAAGTAGGTACTTAAGTAGCAGCAACTAAAGTGAAAAGACAAAATTGAATTTTGCATTGCTTTAATTTTGTTTACTGTTCAGTTCATTTTATACACCGTTTTTCATTCAATATAATAGTCCTTCTTAGTAGAAACCTCCACATCCGCATCCACATCCACCGAGACCTCCGTAACCGTAACCGAATGGGCCGATACCGGCTCCAGCGATTCCAAAGCCTGCATAGTCCTCAGTCAGCATAGCGACCTCTCCGTTGCCGCAGCCGTACGCGACCGAGCCGGAGCCGGCGGATGGCATGGCGCCCTCTAGCCCCACAGTTCCCAAGAACGGCAGAGCGCCGCGGACAGCGAGCTCTCCGCAGTAAGCGTTCTCAGACAGCACGGACACTCCGTTCGGTGGGATAGGGGAGGCGCTGGCCACTGGGAGAGAGCCGCCGGAGAAAGCAGGCGCGGCGCCGCAGAAACCGGCAGCACCGTAGGGAGCGCCTGCCCAAGAGCCGAGGTAAGGGGCTCCAGCCCAGCCGGCGCCGCAACACTGGCCAGAGATGCACTGGAAATAATAATTTTATTATGCTATGACATAGAGGGAGGTTTTATTGTGAATTGAATGTGAAAAAAGAAGTAAAAAAATTATTACAAAAACAACATTATCTGATATATAATTTAACTTTTATATTATTATGTAGTTTCGACTAACCTGCATCACAAGCGCCTGGGCGCAGAGGAAGAGTGCGGCTTTGAAGACCATTTTGTAATAGTTTATTCTTCGAGTTGAACTTGAGAATGATTTTAAATGTGAAACGTTGGGCCTTTATACATACGGAGTAAAACTTATCACATGTTATGTAATTAATTAGACCTGTATTCTACAAGAAAACGTGACAACGCTGTAATGTTTTCTATCATTGATGTAAAATATTTTTAATATTATTTTTATTATAAATATTATTTTTATTTATTACATTTAATTTTATTTTGATATTCATAATATTAATATATTTAAAAGAATTAACAAACAGTTCTATGTTAATACTGATTAACACGTTTTGTAGACTTTCGAAATAATGAATTCCGCATTAAGGTATATGGTAATTGCAAATAATATAAAAGCGTCGACGTGTTAAGTACGATCATTGTATTCTCGTCTCTGTACAATACAAACACTACAATATGAATTCCCTCGCTGTTCTCCTGCTCTGCGTCCATGCTTGCTTGGTTCAGGTTGGTACCTACTATATTTCTTTTCTTTATATTATGTTCTTGGGTGTCTATGTATATTTTTTATTTAATTAAAAAAATCTGACTGCTATGTTGAAATATTGTTTTCCATATTTCAGACTGTGTTCAGCCAGTGCTGCAGCGGTATCCCGGCGTACGGACCAGCTTTCGCTGCGCCCGGTTATGCCGCACCCGCTTACGCACCGGCCGCATGGGGCCCAGCCTACGGCGGCGAAGGCATCGGTGATGTAGCGGTTGGCGGTCAACTGCCGGTCGGCGGCACCACGCTAGTCTGTGGACAGGTGCCCATCCTGGGCGCCGTGGAGTTCGGAGGCTGCGTGCCGGCTGGCGGCGAAGTGTCCATTGCTGGCCGGTGCGCCTGCGGCTGCAGAGGATACTGAGAAGCAACTATAAATAAAGACCCAATTTACATATCTAAAAATTGAGCAAACTAAAGTGTTTTAATTATAGTTTTTTGAATTTTTATTTTTTCCTGGAACATTGCAATCTTCTGTCAAAAAGGAATAGAAAAGTATTCCATAAATTCAAGACAAGGATAATGAAAAAGTAAACTAGTCTGTGGATGATAAGCTGATATAAATAGTTAGAAAGTTATCAAAAGTTAGAAAGTGTTTGTCAAATTTCCTCCTCAAATAAGCAATTTCGCCAGCATTGCTCTTAAAATGTGAACATTATTCTTATTTAAAAAGAAAAGACTTATTGAGAATTTATGATCTCGGTACGAGTGAATGTTGGTCGAGATTGCTATCGGAGGAACTTTGAAAGAGACTGGTTTACCAAAAAAATCTATCGTTAAGCAAATGTTTGTCTATTTCTTCAGAATAGAAATTTATTAATCCCTGAATAAATTTGCGTGGAGGCACCTGCAGTACACACCTGCCTCCACGTTATTTGCTTCAAACAGAGTAGAGTAGTTCAGTTTCATTACAGCTTGGCATTTCTAAATACGAAAATATTTTATGACTTTGACCATCAAGAATGATGAATTTTTATAGTCAATCTATATGGAGGCGAAGCTCAGACGATTTAGACCGGCTGGCTCGCAACGGAATCGATGAGAAGGAGCTCCTTAGTACAAGGACTACCATCCCGGCATTCGTTCTGAGCCCCAGATATGATGTTATTCTCGTCAATGTGACGGGTTATCTTGGTGCTCAGAACGGATGTCACCGTCTTGTAAACGGCCGTAAGACTCGTAGTAGGGCACTTTTTAGCTGGGTCTGTCGGTGGTCTTTGGAGCTAGGTGAGTGATCCTGGTAGTCAAAAGGTTACCAGTGTCTAAAAATGAAACTGAAAGATGACTATAGGAACTCTAAAATAACACACACCCATCAAACTTGTGCTCTTTTTATTCGTCTGGACTTTGACCTCATATGTTTCAAATTGGCAGATACTGGAGCTGGGAGATAACCATAGATATTCCAAAATAAAACAAATCAGTCCCATCGAATTTGGGCTCGTGTGATTTATCTTGATGAGTACATATTTTTTTACTCACCAAGACGAATCAAATTAAGTAGTAAACCTACTTGATTTGATTTGTGTAAACCTACTGGATTTGATAGTCGCTATCAATAAAATGTATGAAATAAATAGACTTCTAAATGCACTAGAATATTGAAAATTGTTTCGTTATTTTATATAAGTAAATGAATGTAACTTACTTTTATTTACTTAAACATACATATTTATCAAATCGATGCCATCCAAACTTGCACATTGAAACGGTTGTATTCAAAATAAGATCTAATTTTGTTATCTGCAACTTCGTTACTTACACTTTCTTTATCCTTGGATGCCACAGACTTTAGAGATGTTTAAGTAAATTTAGTTGTAGACTGCTATAATTAATTTTTAAGGAGGTAAAGGATTTTAAATGAAAAGTACAAAAGTAATTTACTACAATAATTTAATTATAATAATATATAAAATAGCTGTGCGTTGCTCTACTGGGATCGAACAATTATCAGTGATAGGTATATTGTAGCCAATAGACCTGATATAGTGATAATTGATCGATTAACGCGCCGTGCAATGATTGTTGATATTACTGTTCCACATGATGATAATCTGGTGAAAGCTGAAAAGGAAAAAGTATCAAAATACTTGGACCTTGCTCATGAGATTACCGCCATGTGGAATGTTGATTCAACAATGATTGTTCCTATAGTCGTTTCAGTCAACGGTCTTATAGCGAAAAGCATTGACGAACATCTTAAAAAGCTTTCGCTTAGTTGTTGGATCAAGGGTCGGATACAGAAGGCAGTAACTCTTGAAACGGCGCGTATTGTGAGGAGGTTCCTCACTCTGGAGCCCTGACCACCGGTTGCTTGGACCCCCGGGCCCCGCAGCAGGCGGAATGGATTTTTTTATAAATTTTTAATAGTGTTTTTATAATTGTTTTATAAGCATTGTTGAAAATTTAAAAAGAAATGTAAATAAATAAATGATAGGTATATAAAATAAATACAGCAGTTTTACAGTATAGGAGAAATACATAATAAATATATAGAATTAGTAAGTAACTTTTTCAATACAAATAATATGTATAACTTGGGAATAAAAACAATTTCATAAACGGTAATTGTTTCATAATTAATTATTAGCTTATGAACCATATTCCATAAAAATCATTGAAGTGATATGAAATTGGGGATAATTTATTCGGGTGAATACAATAATATACAAAACATAGTAAGTACATAACCAATTTAACAACAAATTACAATCATTTCAGAGACTGCCGTAATTTATTTCACTTTTTAATTTACGGTTGCAGATTTAAATAAGAAATTACAAATTTATTTTATATTACGGATAAATTGACGTTAATCAATTATATTATTTTCAGTAATAACCTCCTCTGCATCCGCAACCAGCGCATCTACCAGTGATGGTAACACAACCAGATGCTCTTACAGGACCGCAAAATTCAACTGCACCGGTGATAGGCACTTGTCCACAGACTTCCGTAGTGCCGGCGACCGGCAGTCGACCGCCAACCGCCACGTCACCGATACCTTCACCGCCGTATCCTGGCCCGTAGGCTGGCCCGTAGCCTGGCCCGTAGCCTAGCTCGTAGCCTAGCCCGTACCCTAGCTCGTAGGCTGACCCGCACCCGCCGCAAGCAGGACGAAGACACAGGCTGTAGGCATTCTGAAATACAAACAATTTATTGGTACATGAAAATGGAAACGTGCACTTCATGTTACTTATATGCGATTCGTTACTAGCTATTGCAGTGCTACACTCACTTCACTTACATCTCTCGTTCCCATGGAAATATCTTGGAATCCATTCCCACTGAGCATTTACATCGCAAAATGAGTATCTAACTATGCTACAAGTCAAAGGAAAGTCACAAAGGAAGTTATTAATAAGTAGAGGTTTAAAAAAAAGCATCTAGATGTTTTAAAGGTGAATTAACAATTTATCAAAAAAACAATTTAAAATTTCACAATCAACTTTTAGCGAAAACACCAGTTATCGTATGAATGGAACGCAATGTTACCTGAATCAAACAAGCCTGGATGCAAAGAAGGAGGATAGCGAAGGTAGACATGTTGTAATGTTTGATGTATTTGTCGGAAGGAAGAATACAATGTTTTAACCTATAACGATCCTTGCTTTTATACGAATGCAATTATCTTTTTTTTGGCCAACAAGTTCAAATTGTATTGTTTTGAAATCTAAACTTACGTGCTTATCACAATGTTTTCTTATTGCTATCACACTTTTTGTTCATTGACTCTCAAGCCTTTAATATCTGTCTATATTGTAAAAAGCAAAAGTTTGTTGGAATAGACCGTGATCCGCAATGATGTTTATGATGAATAAATATGGCTTATAAATGTATTTCTTTTTTATGCCGATTATTCGTATAGCTTTAAACATTACATACTCGTGGTAACCTATTTCCTTGCTGCCATAGAAAGTTGTATCAGTGCAAAGTTGTACCAACATTGAAATAAATTAAACGGATTTAAGTAACACTTGTGGCGTTGTCTTCATGCATGTAAAAAAGCACTGACAAAAGCCAGTAAAATATTTTTTTTTCTGTATTCAAATCATTAATTACGAAGCATAGCTTGATTTCACTCTCGCGGACCTCTTGCCCGTTAGACTTTCAAAATAAAAGACAGTCTATGTATTAGTAAAGAATCTATGTAGGTATATTCCAATTTTTAGCCAAATCGATTTAGTAATTGCGGCGTAAATGAGTAAAAATAATAATTTTATTAAAAGAAATTCTGTGTAGGGTGTTAATAATTAAAAATCATTATGCAAATTGAGTCACATTTTTCAAGACATCTTGTTATTGCCTGCAAAATAAATTCAATTCATAAACATTCGAATCGGTTATAATTATTTTGTGTTTTTTCTAATTATAAAACAAAGGCAGTTAAGAAGTCAATTTTTGGCAGCATTTATATACTGTGTTCCTAGAGTAGGTAATTAGTGTAATTAGACTCAATTTTAAAAATCCGGCCAAGTGCAAGATTTTTGTTTCGACAATGAACTCGCGTACTGAGAATTCCGTGAAAAACCTGTAGGTATTTCAGTTAAAGTTTACCCATTACAACTTTGCAATATGAAAAAAAAATTATAATTGATTATAAAAATGGAATACAAGTAAAAATGTAATGTTTTCAGAATAGACAGAAAGAATAGACAGAAGAGAGATATAAAAGAAGAATTTTCTTCTTTTTTTCTTTTGTTTTCGAAATTTATCCTTTATATGTGCTATAAAACATTGCTTCATGCTAAATTTCAAGATTCCAGGTCATCTGGAAGCATCCTTTGGTTTTGATTCAGCCTAAAAAAATTAAAGATCTGAGTATTTGATATTAATTTCAATTTAATATCCCGTAGTAGATGCGCGTTCATGAGGAACTAATTAAAAAATATTACTTTGTGTAACTCAAAATTTTCGCTTCTCGCAATGTTTCTTTTATTTATGCTTTGATTCTTACCAAATTTTTCCAGGATTTTGAGTTTACTGGAAACATCCTGTAGATTTTGATTCCCGTGCGAGTGTCGAAAATCAGCGGAATACGCCATAAAGGCCTGTATCTTTCGATGGCGTTGGCATAGAAGTTTAATTTTTTCACAGCTCCAAGGGAAATTAGACCTGAGTATTTGATATAAATTTCAGGATCTACACGTTCCTGTCAAAAAGGGTCTTGACAGACACACAGGCGGAGGGACGACAAAGTGATCCTATAAAAAAACCAAGATACCCTATTTGTAAGCCTAGTGTAACCTAGTTTTCCAAATAAAAAGAAATTCTGCACAGAATGTTTTAAATAAATTTGATGTTCTCTGTTTTTGTAAAATTTTTGAGTCGATAGCCTGTCTTCTCATGCATGAAAAATAGTTGTATATCTGTATACCAGAGATTCACTCTACAAAACACCGTATTTCGGAACAACACATCCTACACTTAAAACAATTAGTAATCAGTGCAAGATGCTTGAATTTTTCAGGTCAAAAAAAGTAATCAAAATATACAATTCAAATAATCAGTTTATTATTCATTTTCTTTGCGTTGACGCATTGACATATTTATTTTTAGTAGAAACCTCTGCATCCACATCCGCACCCGGCGCCGTAGCCGTATCCGAATGGGCCGATAGCGGCACCAGCGATACCAGCGCCTGCATAGTCCTCAGTCAGCATAGCGACCTCTCCGTTGCCGCAGCCGTACGCGACCGAGCCGGAGCCGGCGGATGGCATGGCACCCTCTAGTCCCACAGTTCCCAAGAACGGCAGAGCGCCGCGGACAGCGAGCTCTCCGCAGTAAGCGTTCTCAGACAGCACGGACACTCCGTTCGGTGGGATAGGGGAGGCGCTGGCCACTGGGAGAGAGCCGCCGGAGAAAGCGGGCGCGGCGCCGCAGAAACCGGCAGCACCGTAGGGAGCGCCTGCCCAAGAGCCGAGGTAAGGGGCTTCGGCCCAGCCGGCGCCGCAACACTGGCCGGAGATGCACTGCAAATTATTAGAATATTTATTAATAAAATAAATCTTATTATTTTTTATTTACGCTGACTCACATTATAATATGGATAGATATGCATTTAAATTACTTAGGTAGCTATTGAACTGTTGTACTGATATTAAGTAGTTTTAACTATTCATTTCGAACCTCAATTTGTTTTAAAACAATTAAAAGTCAAAAATCAAATCTAAGTACAGTGGTTTTCTAACCTGCATCACAAGAGCCTGAGCGCAGACGAACAGAAGAGCTTTTGCCATCATTTTGGATTGTTTATTATTCAAGTTTAACCTTGTGAATGCATTTATAGCTAAAAAGCTGTCTTTTATACAAAATAATTCAAAGCCCTTATCAGTATTACTAATAAAAATATAAATATAACTACTAACCCACTGTTTGATCGAACGTGACTTTTTTATTTTTAACCGACGAAAAAAAACGGAGGAGGTTCTCAATTCGACACGTATATATTTTTTTTTTTTTTTTTATGTATGACCACGCATAACTTTTTACAGTGTTGTCCGATTTTGATAATTCTTTTTTTATTAGAAAGGGCATACATCCAAGGTGGTCCCATTGTCCGCTTGTTAGGATCTGCTGATGATATCCTGGGGAAATTAAAGGAACTCTTCAAATTTTGGAGGCACGCTTACAGCGATTTCGGTTTTTGACTCGGTATCGGTAGCTTTTTGGCTACTAGTGCTATATAATATACTATGACAGTATAGTACGAGTACGCTACGTGGCGATAAATCACTAAAAAGTAAGAAATAAAAATTTTTAACAAAAAATAGAACCGACTCCAAACGCACTAAAAAGTAAAAAATAACTGTGTAATTTAGTTGCTTTAATTTACTTAAGCATATCTAGGAGTCGGTGCCAGCCAAGGCTTCTACTTTCAAGGACGTTACCTAGAACCCACAAACTGCTTTACTACGTAAAATAAATGTTCCTTAAACTTGGGTGGCACCGACTTCATAGATATGCTTCAGTAAATTAAAGCAACTAAATTACACAGTTATTTTTTACTTTTTAGTGCGTTTGGAGTCGGTTCTATTTTTTGTTAAAAATTTTTATACCTGAAGACAATCTTTATTACGAGTAGGTATGTCAGTATGCTATTCGTGCTAAACTAGCGAAAGAAAGTTCTTCGAAATAATAATAAAAATCTTTATTATTAATGTTTTAAAATTATGAAAAACTAACAATTACGTTGATAAATACAATTTTGTATTATTACAAAATTATTTGTCAACACTAAATCAAAGCACACCAAATACTTGGAAATATAAAAGCATAGATGACTGCATTACACTCATTGTATTCTCGTCTCTGTACAATACAAACACTTCAACATGAACTCCTTCGCTGTTCTCCTGCTCTGCGTCCAAGCTTGCTTGGTGCAGGTAAATTTTAGAATTTGAATAATTGTTGTTATACTAGAGGACGCACGCGGTAGCTCCCGTTTCTGTAAAAAAATCGAGATACAAAGTATCCTATATGTTAGCTGCATTATTGTAAAGTTTCATCAAAATCCATTCAATAGTTTTTGTGTAAATGAATAAAAACATCCACATAAACACAAAGTTTCGCGTTTATAATGATCTCATTAAATTGTTAATTTTTACTCATATTTTAGCTTACTTATTCATCATTCATTAATATTACACTTTTCTGTATTACAGACTGTGTTCAGTCAGTGCTGCAGTGGCATCCCGGCATACGGACCTGCGTTCGCCGCACCTGCATACGCCGCGCCGGCCGCGTGCGGGGCAGCCTACGGCGGCGAGGGTATCGGTGATGTTGCGGTCGGTGGTCAACTGCCGGTCGGCGGCACCACGCTAGTCTGTGGACAAGTGCCGATCCTGGGCGCCGTGGAATTTGGAGGCATCGTGCCTGCCGGTGGCGAAGTGTCCATTGCCGGCAAGTGCGCCTGCGGCTGCAGAGGATATTAAGCTATTATCAATGATTTAAACTTGCTATAAAACATTTATCCGAAATTTTGTTTTCTTATTTTATCGCTCTTACACTGGACTGCCTAACCAGGTATCCAATATACCTATATAAAAACAACTTTAAAAAGGCAACGTATACGATTATACCCATACTAAGGGTACAAGTATGCTCTTTAAAAACAAAATTAAAGAAGGTAACCTTTTGCCGGGCATCAAATTAAACTGCTTTTATAAAAAATAAAGCTACTAGCCGAGGCCTGGTCTTTAAAACTGGTTATTAGTTAGATAAGGTAAGCCAAGCTAAATTCGGTCATCCTATTTGTTATTTCAAATGTGCTAAAACTATTCGACGACGGAGCATGGCGTTTAGACAAACAGACTTGTCTATGAAGGAAGGTCTCTTTGTAAATCATACCTCGCCTTACAACAAGCTTTGAATTCATAATAGTACAAGGCTGTACCAGTGTACCTATTAGGATACATTTTTATCACGCAAGTTTCGTAAATAATATAAAAGTCTCAAATTATAGATTGGTTTCACTCGCAGCAAAACTCGATCGATTAATCGATCATCGATCGATCGGAAACAGCAGTTAAAACGTAAAAATGACTGACTTTAGTTACTCTCCTACTTATTTAATATGTTAGGGAACTTCGTCTCATTCTTGTAATATAAGTAGATAATAACATCGTATTATACATTTTAATAAAGAGAACCTATTACGTATTTCATTATTAAAAGAAATCAACCACATAGATTGGTTATGTTAAAGGATTTTAATGAAAATACAAATTTAATTCCATAAACACCATTTATTTATATATTTAATATAAATTCAGCAGTTTCAAAGTACATTGTTAGGAAAATAATAATCGTATATAAATCGATAATTTAATACAATTCTCAAGTAACTGTATAGTGTACAAATATATCTTGTTAATAAATTTAATTTTATACACCAGCCGATAACTGTTTCATTCTGAGCTATTTTCCATAAAAGTCTATTTCGGTGATAATTGATTTGAAATAATATATTCGGGTAATGCTATAGTATACAAACCATTGTAACCAATTCAACAACGAATTACAAACATGTCAGTAAATGCCATAAATTATATGTCTTCAGTAATAACCACCTCTGCATCCGCAACCAGCGCATCTACCAGTGATGGTAACACAACCAGATGCTCTTACAGGACCGCAAAATTCAACTGCACCTGTGATAGGCACTTGTCCACAGACTTCCGTAGTGCCAGCGACCGGCAGTTGACCGCCAACCGCCACGTTCCCGATACCTTCACCGCCGTATCCTGGCCCGTAGCCTGGCCCGTAGCCTGGCCCGTAGCCTAGCTCGTAGCCTAGCCCGTACCCTAGCTCGTAGGCTGACCCGCACCCGCCGCAAGCAGGACGAAGACACTGGCTGTAGGCATTCTAAAATACAAACACAATTAATTGGTACATGAAAAGTGAATGTGCACTTCACGTTCCTTTTTAAAAATGTACGATCAGATATTAAACTAGCTGTGCCGTTGCTACGCGAATTCACTTGCATCCATTCTAGATTTCGCTATATTCCCAAGGGAATTATTTAATTCATTGAGCAATTAATACCTAATTATGCTACAAGTCAATGGAGTGAATTATTAGTAAATAAAGATTAAAAAAGCTTCAGGATCTAGAAGATAAAAACAAACATTTAATTTCAGCATAAATGGAGCGTAATGTTACCTGAACCAAACCAGCCTGGATACAAAGAAGGAGGATAGCGAAGGTAGACATGTTGTAATGTTTGATGTATTTGTCGGAATGAAGAACACAATGTTTTAACCTATAACGATCCTTGCTTTTATACGAATGCAATTATCACTTTTTTGGGCTAGTATAAGCTAGTATTATAATGTTTCGAAATATCAAGCTACGAGCTTATCAATGTGTTTTCTTAGCTATCTCACTTTTTGTTCAAATTAATTTTTATTCATTCATCCAGCATTCATTTGAATATCTGTTGTACAAAATAAAGTTGGGCAGTAATGAAATAACCCTTGTTCCACAATTATGTTCATAAAGGATAAATGTACTTAATATATACATAATAAATTTATGTGGACTTTCCTCCTTTTTATATCGCCGTTTCATATGACTTTAATCATTATAAAAGGTAACCTAATTCTATGCTTGTACCATAGATACAATAATCCGTGCAAAATTGTATCAAATTCGAATAAATGCGTAAAAAATTAAACCGATTTTGATATTTTTTTAAATAACCTGGGTATTGGGATCGTCCCACTTTTGAACATTGACAACTTTGACAATGCGCTAAGACCTGACATCACTCGGCAAAATGTATTTCTTTGTGCATTCATTTGAATAAAGATTTAAAGTGCTACTAAACACAGCTTGTATATATATAGTTGCTTTAACTTACTTAAGCATATCTATGGAATCGGTGCCAGCCAAGTTTAAGTTTTATTTAACGTAGTGAAGCAGTATGTGGGTTCTAGCTAGCGTCCTTGAAGCAGAAACCTTGGCTGGCACAAATTGTCTGTGCACACCACTACGTCTAAGTATATCATACAAATTAGATATAGAAAGGGAGACGAATATCTTAGCATTCCATGGATTCACCGTGCAGGTGCCAGATCAATCGTGCGAAAATGAGAAAATCTCCGAAGTGGGTCCGAAACTTGTGGCATGGCTGTAGGTTTAAAAGAAAAATTTTGTGATGCGTCAACACTCACCTCCTCTTTAAGTGTTATCCTCGCGGCCGGGCCAAATTTATTAATATCCTATAAAAGCGGCCTTCTACACTCTTCCTAATATATAATTTGATGCAGTTCTAGTCAGTCCAAAGCAGGCTGTAGAGAGGTTTATAGCATACCTCTCCTCTTTTTGAACTCGTATTTTACAACGCGACGTATTTTTTTTTAATTATTACTAATTAATCATTGAGATTGAGTTTTTTTTATTATTTTTACTTTTTAAAAGAAACTTAGGCTTTTATGTCGGGGTTTTTTAATTTTTCATTTAATTTTTATTATATCTGATAGATATATTCTTAAGAAGAGTGATATCTTGGATATCTAATATGAACCCACTAATATTTAGTTGAGAAAGAAAGTCGTTGATACCCGTGTAAGTCGGAATAAAACGTGCTCCCGAGCCCGCTTTGCTATATCCGAGTGCGCCGCAGTAGTACTTTATTATCAAGTCAATACAAGGTTTTACTAAAATGTAGATCTTTGGTACAGCTAAAAAAGCCGTGCTATATATATATTACATGAGCCACAATAAGATAACACCTGTCAATTGTACAGAAAATTAATTAGTTAAAAAAAATAATAAGTGAAGAAAATTATGAGCAATATTATGGCATGCCTAGTAATATCTCTCATACGAGTATTTCTGTCATCTATTTCATATATTATGAACATCAAGACACATAATATATACTTTTCTCTTTAAAACATGTTACAAGGTCGCGTAGATTAGGAAACAATGGAATTAATACAAATTAACACCCATGCAGGCAATATGACGCGGACGGCCAATATATTACTAGAGGGGAAACTATATATAATAAAATTTGGCTTATAAGGGAAAGGAGGGAAGCAATCGAGGCCAAAGACTAGTAGAGTTAGCATTAGAACACAATTTGGAAATTTTGAATAGTGCATTCAAATGGAAATCGCAAAAGAGAACTTGGCGGTCTCCTGGTGGTAAATACCTAAATGAGATTGATTACATTCTAACAAATCGTTTAAACACACATACAACTTTACTTTGTACAATACCTAGATATCGAAAATAATGCTGGATAAATAAATAAAAATTAATTAGAACAAATAGTGTGATAGCTAAGAAAACACAGTGATAAGCACGTGGCTTGAGATTTCGAAATAATACAATGCTAGCTTATACTCGGCCAAAAAAGAGATAATTGCATTCGTATAAAAGCAAGGGTCGTTATAGGTTAAAACATTGTATTCTTCATTCTGACAAATACATCAAACATTACAACATGTCTACCTTCGCTATCCTCCTTCTTTGCATCCAGGCTTGTTTGGTTCAGGTAACATTGTGTTCCACTTATGTTTAAACGGGCGTTTTTATGAAAAGTTTTTGAAACGATAAATTTTTGTTTATTTGTGAAATGTTTGTTCATCTTCTAGAACATCCTGAAGTTTTTTTTAATCTTTACTTACAACTTACTTACTTACAAATGATTCACTCAATTGACTTATAGCATACTCGTAGTTAGGCATAAATTGCTCAATGAATGAAATAATTCCCTTGGGAATATAGCGAAATCCAGAATGGATGCAAGTGAAATCGCGTAGCAACGGCGCAGCTAGTTTTATATCTGATCGTGCATTTTTGAAAAGTAATGTGAAGTGCACGTTCATTTTTCACGTACCAATTATTTGTGTTTGTATTTCAGAATGCCTACAGCCAGTGTCTTCGTCCTGCTTGCGGTGGGTGCGGGTCAGCCTACGAGCTAGGGTACGGGCTAGGCTACGAGCTAGGCTACGGGCCAGGCTACGGGCCAGCCTACGGGCCAGGATACGGCGGTGAAGGTATCGGTGACGTGGCGGTTGGCGGTCAACTGCCGGTCGCCGGCACCACGGAAGTCTGTGGACAAGTGCCTATCACAGGCGCAGTTGAATTTTGCGGTCCTGTAAGAGCATCTGGTTGTGTTACCATCACTGGTAGATGCGCTGGTTGCGGATGCAGAGGTGGTTATTTCTGAAGACGTATATAATTTATGGCAGTTTCTGACATGTTTGTAATTCGTTGTTGAATTGGTTACATTGGTTTGTGTATTATAGCATCACGTAAATATAATATGCCAATTCAATTAGTATCACCGGACTAGACTGTCATAGAAAATAGCTCAGTATGAAACAGCTACCGGCTGGTGTATAAAATTAAATTTATTCACAAGATATATTTGTACAGTATACAGTTACTTGAAAATTGTATTAAATTGTTGAATATGTCTTAATAATTTAATATATTGTTATTTATATACCATTACTGTGAAACTGCTGAATTTATTTGAGATTTATAATCAAATAAAAGTTTATGGAATTCATTTTGTATTTTCATTAAAATCCTTTAACAAAACTTGTGGTAGATTCCTATAAGTGAAGAAATACGTAATGTTTTTTATTAGAATGTATAATATGACGTTATTACTTATATTAAAAGAATGGAAGGTAGTTTCCTGCCATATGTTGAATAAGTAGGAGAGTAACTAAGTAAGTCAGTTCTTTTAACTGCTGGCAACATTAGCATTTGGCTGGTTGGTGGCTTCGGCTTTGGATAGTTACCTCTCTACCGACAAAGAAGTAACGCCAAGCAATTTAAAGTTCCACTACGATGTCGCGTACAAAAAGGTGTACCGTTTTTAGGTTTTTTAAAACGTAACACGAAGGGATTATCTAGCAGGACCTAACGAATTCTGTATAAAGCTTTAGTGAGAAGTCATCTTGAATTTGCTAGTGTACTTTGAAATCCAATCTATACTGTTCATTCGCAGCGCGTAGAAAACATACAACGAGCATTTACAAGACATCTTACCTTCATATCGACTATATAACTATATCATGTATATTACATGAGCTACAATAAGATAACTTCTGTCAAAAAGTACAGAAAATTAATTAGTTAAAAACTAATAAGTGAAGAATATTATGAGCGATATTATGGCATGCCTAGTAATATCTCTCATACGAGTATATCTGTCATCTATCTTATATGTTATGAACATCAAAACATATAAGATATACTTTTCTCTTTAAAACATTTTACAAGGTCGCGTAGATTAGGAGACAATGGAATTAATACAAATGAACACCAATGCAGGCAATATGACGCGGACGGCCAACGTAACGAAACTACATATAATAAAATTTGGCTTATAAGGGGAAGAAGGGAATTTGTGGGTTGTGGCACTTTACTAGTGCTACAAAACGTTGTTTTATGCCAAATTTCAAGAGTCTAGGTCGACTGGAAGTAACCTTTAGGTTTGGATTCCCTTGAAAGTAGCTGCGAGTTTGCGTTTGCTTAGAAGTTTGATTATTTTACTGCTCCAAGGGACAGAAGACTTGACTATTTTATGTAACCTTTTCACGTTATAGAGAATAGAGATAAAGATAACAAAGTGCTCTTATAAGGGTTCAGTTTTGAACCCTAAAAATATTAATTTATTATTACTTTGCTTTTACGAAAAATAAAGCAATGAGACAAACCAAGTCGAATTCGGTAATCCTTACTAGTTAATGCCAATGTGCCAACACTCTTCGACGACGTAGTACGGCATTAAGTCTATATTTGTCTATGTAGGAAGGTTTTTTGTAAATCATACCTCGCCATACACAAGCTTTGAATTCATAATAGTACAATGTATTATAATTAACGTTAGCGTCTCAGATTAGAGACTGGTATCACACGCATCAAGACCTATAATTTTTCTATGGCTTTTTTATTCTTTACAATTTAGCCCTTGACTGCTATCACACCTGATGGTAAGTGATAGAATAGATGGTAAGATGAAAGCGGGCTAACTTGTTAAGTACACAATACAAATGTCAAGTAGAAAGTAGAGTTAGTGAATAAAATTACACAAAAAACAAATATATCTTAAATTACACAACAAACTTATGTACTACTAGGTACTAAAAAAATTACACATAAAAATTCAAATTAAAGTTAAATTGAATTGAATTGAGTTATTAGGACATGAAGATATTATTTAAAAGAAATATTGATTGGAAGTTAAAAAATGATCTTTTAGCTTCCTTTTAAAGTTATTAAAAGAATTGTGAAAGATATCGATACCAGGTAAGGTTTTTTCAATTTCATAATATTTGGCACATAGCCTGCCAAGATTAGTTTTAATGTATTAGATATGAAATAATTTCTGAATACGATATCGTGGAGTCTTCCGCGGGATTTTAATGAAAATACAAAATGAATTCCATAAACTTTATTTGATTATAAATCTCAAATAAATTCAGCAGTTTCACAGTAATGGTGATATAAATAACAATATATTGCATTATTAAGACATTCGGCATTTTAATACAATTTTCAAGTAACTGTATACTGTACAAATATATCTTGTGAATAAATTTAATTTTATACACTAGCCGGTAGCTGTTTCATTCTGAGCTATTTTCCATGACAGTCTAGTTCGGTAATAATAATTGAATTGGCATATTATATTAATGTGATGCTAACAATATACAAACCATTGTAACCAATTCAACAACGTATTACAAACATGTCAGAAACTGCCATAAATTATATACGTCTTCAGTAATAACCACTTCTGCATCCGCAACCAGCGCATCTACCAGTGATGGTAACACTACCAGATGCTCTTACAGGACCGCAAAATTCAACTGCACCTGTGATAGGCACTTGTCCACAGACTTCCGTGGTGCCAGCGACCGGCAGTTGACCGCCAACCGCCACGTCACCGATACCTTCACCGCCGTATCCTGGCCCGTAGGCTGGCCCGTAGCCTGGCCCGTAGCCTAGCTCGTAGCCTAGCCCGTACCCTAGCTCGTAGGCTGACCCGCACCCGCCGCAAGCAGGACGAAGACACTGGCTGTAGGCATTCTGAAATACAAACAATTAATTGATACATTAATTATAATAATATTTATAAAAATATACTTAAATTAAAAATTTTAATAACCAATTAAATGCTACCATTCCATCAGTATTTTCTTCAGACGTTGTCACGTTCAACTATCGTCAGTAAACCGACTGTACAGACAACCAATTTTTTTATTTGGGGGGTACATACTTCTCCACGATGACCGTTCGTATTGGAGAAGAAGTGAGTTTATGTTTTATTTTACTTTTATTATAGTTTTGTATAATTAAGATGTCTCGCCTCAGGACTGTGTGTAATGGTATTTTTATGAGTTCGGTGTTTCTTGGCGTTTTGCTTTTTCCAGCCACTTGGTATTGGTGTATTATGACTTGGATTCTGACGATCTAATGAGGTCGGTGTGGTCGGATATCTACCTATAATCTTATTTTGTAAATCCAAATACGATTTTTTATTTTCAGATTTGTACTGGCAAATGAGTATGCCCCGCGGTTTCACTCTTGTTTCACCCTTTTCCTTTAGACTTTCGAGATAAAAACGACATAATCTCATCGAGTTTTGGGCTCATATGATTAGTATTGACGAGTAGTTTGGCACCCATATGCCACCTAGGGTCTGATATTGAAGCTGGAAGATGTCTAAAGGAACTCCGCGATAAAACGACGTGACAACGTCGAGTTTGAGCTCGTTTGATTCGTCTTAATATGTTCTTTGAATGAAAGGATGCATTGGCATCGGTGCAATATTTTCTTCATATTGCAACGATTTCATTTTCGATATCTGGATCCTGATCCTGTGATAAGGTTTTTAAAAAGAACCACCGTTTCAAAACTTCTTATACGATATCCATTAAAATCGGTCTATCAATGTACAATGTAAAAATAAGTTTACTCGTTGAGTCCGTACGTAAGCCAATCAGTTTAATATTATGAGATAGAAAGTTCAGTGTCTACCGTGCACAAAATATCTGTGCACGTCACAGCGTCTAAGTATGTATATTAATCAAATCAGATATAGGAAGAGAGAGCCGAATATTTTAGCATTCCATGGATAGATACGCCTTGCAGGGTTAGGTCCATCGTGTGACAGAGAGAAAATGTCCGAACGATGCCCGAGACTTGTGGTTTGTGTTGTGTAGTTTTGAAAAATTTATAAAGAAAAAAAATTTATATCGCTCATATATCGCTCATCTATATTATATGTTAAGAAAATCAAGACATATAAGATATACTTTTCCTTTAAAACACGTTACAAGATCGCGTAGATTAGGAGATAATTGAAAATTAATACAAATAAACAACTATGCAGGCAATATGCCGCGGACATCAAACTTTTTGTGTTTTAAAAAATCATTTAATTCATATGCTTACGTCATCGTTTATACAACTAAAATTAAGTCCTTATCAAAACAAATTATTTAGTAATCACAAGGATATTATAGAGATAAGATTTGCAGTATGATAATTCGTTAAATAGTTTCGGAGATATTACAAAATTTCTAAAAAGTGCGACAATAATAAATCATTGAATTTCATGCTTAAATTATTTAATAATCTAAAAAATATTATTGAGATAAGATTTGTCTTAAACAGTATGTTAATTAGTTATATATTTTCGTAGATATTACAAAATTTCTAAAAAGCGCAAAAATGCCGCTATGACGTCCAAATTTAGTTGATCTCCTTCGTGTTATATAATACGTACTGAATAGAGGTCAGCATTTTGTTACTGATATGCTTTCATGATCGAAACGTTAATACGGTGACCGAATAAGAATTCGATCTTTGTTCAAATATATATAGTACACGGAAGAGTTTGTTCGTTTGTTTAAACGGACTAATCACTAATCGGTGTCGGATTGTAAAAATATTTTTGTTCATTCTGAAGGCAAGAGTTAGTGAAGGTGAAGGAAAGAGTGAAATATACTATTCTATATCAATTTATACCCATCAGCTTGCCATAAATATATATATTGTTAATGTTAATATCATTAACATATTAATAGTTAGTACTATGGACATCGGGTGTAATGCAAAATTCACGATAAAAGTGTCCCGAGATATCTTATATATACTAGAATGTATTTGTATTTTTATAAACAAAGTAAAACATTGTAATATATATGTCTTATATTATAGTCATATAGTCTAATTTGCAACGGTCTAACTGTTTGCAATAAGTAATCAGCTTTGACTGACGGTTGCTATGACAGCCTTTTTGACATGGCAGCTTCTCGTGAAAATAGGAAAACATAAATGGTGTGGAGTAGGAAGTGAATTTTTTTTGGAATTTTTAACTTATATATTATATTCACAGCAAACTTTAAATATAGTGACCTCTTAATGCTGGGATAAATCTAGTACCAACCAATATATTTTTTTTAGTATAATGACGTTAGATCACTGTTTTAAATAACTGTTCCAAATTTCATGTAGATAATTTTTAGATATAGTTATCAAAATAATCGAGTGTGAAGGACGGACCGACGGACGGATGGAAGGCTTCTATTTTACTAGTATGGTAAAATTTCTTTGATTAATATTCATGACATAAAAAATAAAAGTTTATTAATTAAAATTATTTTCAATTCAAAAATGAATGAATTAGAAAATTCAAATATTAAACAAAAAATAACTCTAAGCAGTCGTTGTGCTCAAACATTATTGACGTGTATTCTCTCAGTAAGCCAATATGGAGTGAATGCGATTAGGATTCTTTTTCGCGTTTTAGCTTTCTTTTGGTTTGGACACTTTTTAGCGCTGACCCGAAGTCCATAGTAATATTATGTCAATGGTTAATATACTGAAATGTCGTACAATGTTTAACAAAAATGTAGATCTTTAGTACACGGGACGGGACGGAGAATATTGCTTCGCGGGCAAATATAAAAATTTAATTGAGAGGGGGAGCGGGGAATGAGCGCACTTTGTATGAAAGTCTGTCTTTAAAATTTGAAGGGTACCTAAAAGGTTTTTACGCGGATGAAGTCGCGGACGACTGCTAATTCTTGTATATAATATAAGTAATAACATCATTTTATACATTTTAATAAAGAATATTTTATATTTCTTCAGTAGTAGAAATTTACAACACAGACTAGTTTTGTTAAAGGATTTTAATGAAAGTACAAAATTAATTCCATAAAATTTATTTAAATATATATTTGAAATAAATTCAGCAGTTTCACAGTAATGGTGATATAAATACACCTTTACAACAATATATTATATTGTTAAGATATACCTACTTTACAAATATATCCTGTGAATAAATTAAATTTTATAGATCAGCAGGTAACAGTTTCATTCTGAGCTATTTTCCATGACAGTCTAGTTCGGTCATACTAATTGAATTGGCATATTATATTCACGTGATGCTATAATATACAAACCATTGAAACCAATTCAACAACGAATTATAAACATGTCAGAAAATGCCTTAAATTATATACTTTTTCAGTAATAACCACCTCTGCATCCACAACCAGCGCATCTACCAGTGATGGTAACACAACCAGATGCTCTTACAGGACCGCAAAATTCAACTGCACCTGTGATAGGCACTTGTCCACAGACTTCCGTGGTGCCAGCGACCGGCAGTTGACCGCCAACCGCCACGTCACCGATACCTTCACCGCCGTATCCTGGCCCGTAGCCTGGCCCGTAGCCTGGCCCGTAGCCTAGCTCGTAACCTAGCCCGTACCCTAGCTCGTAGGCTGACCCGCACCCGCCGCAAGCAGGACGAAGACACTGGCTGTAGGCATTCTGAAATACAAACACAATTCGTACATGAAAAGTGTACGCGCATTTCTAGTTACTTTTATGCGTTTAGATATTATAAAACTAGCTGTTCCTGTGCCAAACGAATATCGTGAAATCCATTCCCACTGAGCGTTTACATCTTTAAATTAGTATCTAACTATGCTACAAGTCAATAGAGGGAATTATCATTAAGAAGAGCTTTAAAAAAGCTTCTATATGTAAACAACCAGTTAAAAAAAACAACATTTTCAAAATTCACAATGAACTTCTATCGAAAACGCATTAATGGAACACAATGTTACCTGAACCAAACAAGCCTGGATGCAAAGAAGGAGGATTGCGAAGGTAGACATGTTGTAATGTTTGATGTATTTGTCGGAATGAAGAATACAATGTTTAACCTATAACGACCCCTACTTTTATACGAATGCAGTATCTCTTTATGACCGAATATAAGCTAGTTTTGTTTAGTTTCAAAATCTCAAGCTACGTGCTTATCACTCTGTTTCCTTATAGCTATCACACTTTTTGTTCCGATTCACAAAAGTCCAATTCAAGTCTAGCTTTATTGTCGACCTATATTGTATAATGTAAAGTTGTATGGGCAGTAATGAAATACCTGGTGTTCTACGATATTCATGAGGGATCAATATAGTCTGTAGGTAGTCTTTCTTTTTTTTATAGCTTCAAACAGTAACTGCTAAACCGATCTCTCCTCCTCTTTCTCCTCGGTATTTTTTTTGTAAATTATATGTTTTTCTAAAAATTAAACCTATCTAGATCAATTAATCGCCCCCTTTAACCCCCTGTATACAAAATTTAATTAAAATCGTTAGAGCCGTGTCAGAGATTCAAATAATATATATTTACGCACGAATTGCACGGTTAAAGGTATTTAATAGCTAGATTATATAGATAACCTATTTCTAGTCTTGTAACATAGGCAGTAGGTACTGTATATCCGTGTAAAATCAAAATCGAATGAATACGAAAGAAATTGCACCGATTTTGTTAACATTTTTAATAAAATCATATTGGGATCGTCCCACTCTTAAACATTAACGAGTTTAGCCGCTTTAATATACACTAAAACCCGATACCGCGTGGCAAAGTGAATTTCTCTCATTTGACCATACATTTAAAGTCTCATGCTTAACATTGCTTTTTTTCCATGTGTTCAAATTTTTGAAGACAACAACAATCTTTGAACAACAAGACAAAAAAATAACTCAGTCAATATCCATATAAGATATTGTTGCGTAAATGGTATAACATCCCGAAACGTACTGATATATTTCGATTTTGTTAAAATAATTATTTAATAAAAAAAATCCATGCAAGATTTTTTAATACATATGTTAAAATTACTTACATGACCCTAACTGCTTACTTACAAACATACGACTACAAAGGCGTCAGCCCAGTAGGTAACTTTCGCGTAAGTCTAGCTAAGGTTGCTAACTCCAACTTTTAAGCAATTTCTTGAAGTTCTCATATCTCCTTCAGGATTCTGCATATGAAGCATTTTTTTTTCTTTGCAAGTATGACGACGACTGGCTTAATGATGTATTTACCTAACACGTTGCTATTCATGCTTACAAGCTGAAAAAAATTGTAATTCATAAAAGCATATCTAATTGAAAATTGTGATTTAATTCATGTGTTGTATTATCCATTTCTTATTGTATAGAATAAGTGCGTTGATTTAATCTATACCTACTATAAGTTTTTTTTTCTCTCTTTATTTGGTCTACCAACAGTTTTACAGATAATACATTGAATAAAAAATAAAACAAAATCTACGAGTAACATGTTAAAATGTAAAACTAATTATAGGTAAACACAGCGTGCGATTAATTTACAATAATTTTAACAGAAAATATTTAAGCTAATTACTGCTTTTAATTCCAACTTAACAAATTTACTAAATTTCGAGAATGAACCAATATAAATATCTGTAGCACTTAGCTTATTTAATAGCTTACACAGCCTCGGGATCGGCGAGTTTCTACCCTTAACTGTGGACCGATGAGCGAAACACAGAAAAGTATTTTTAGGTTTTCTTGGGCATCTTAACGGAACTCTGATGTTAAAACATCCTAAGTTCTAATATTATATCGGGACTATCGAGATCGACCGATTTTATTTTTGACCGATATTTTGTAGGTTAGGTTGCTCTATTGTAATCAGTACATAATGTTTTTCTCCTATAAATAAATAATTGGTCATCGATTATTATCGGTATTTTTCATTAAATGGGTAATCTCTCGAACTACTAGTCGGATTGTAAAAATTCTTTTTGCATATGATAGCTATATATAATTTTATTTTTGTCTAACATGTCGAAAAGTGCTGACGTAATGTTAAATACAATATTTACAAAACGAACCGATGCCATATTCCTATATATCTCTTGTAATCAAGCTTATACTTATAATCTTTACTTTTTAAACCATGTTATTAGGACGCGTTGAAAATGAAAAATCAATATTAACAAATAAGCAGAATAAGTATATTGCGTAGACGAGCCCATATATTTTTCGGGAAACTAGGAAAGGATTATTCAACTTCTAAAGGAGGGAGAAGTATGGATATGTAGAGTGGGCAATAAGTGCAGTGAGAAAAGATTTTTTACTAGAGGATACCCGCGACATCGTTTGCGTGAAAATAAGTCGTGTTTACCTACTTGAACCTCTGTTTCACACTTTTAGAGAATAAGTTGGAAAATCCTTTCTTAGCACATGCCTAAATAATATTAGCGATGTGTGCCTTTAGACGCAATCTGTTCAGTGAATTGAGCTGTTTGTTGATACGTAGATCAGTCTGTACTGTAGAACGGTTGCCTTCTATGTAAATATAACGTGATTGACAGTGGTATGAGATTTTAAAATTAAAAACATTTTGAGATCATTTTGATTACTTTAATTATTTTTATTGATCATATTGTTTCCATCATCATCATTGCTCTCTAGTAGAAACCTCTGCATCCGCATCCGCAGCCGGCGCCGTAGCCGTAACCGAATGGGCCGATAGCGGCACCAGCGATACCAGCGCCTGCATAGTCCTCAGTCAGCATAGCGACCTCTCCGTTGCCGCAGCCGTACGCGACCGAGCCGGAGCCGGCGGATGGCATGGCGCCCTCTAGTCCCACAGTTCCCAAGAACGGCAGAGCGCCGCGGACAGCGAGCTCTCCGCAGTAAGCGTTCTCAGACAGCACGGACACTCCGTTCGGTGGGATAGGGGAGGCGCTGGCCACTGGGAGAGAGCCGCCGGAGAAAGCGGGCGCGGCGCCGCAGAAACCGGCAGCACCGTAGGGAGCGCCTGCCCAAGAGCCGAGGTAAGGGGCTTCGGCCCAGCCGGCGCCGCAGCACTGGCCAGAGATGCACTGCGAATAATTAGGATTTTATTAAAATCATTTGACGACGATACGATACGACCAATGTAATAAATAAATATTTCAATTAGAGAACTGAATTCAGTAAGAATACAGTAAGTTTACCAACCTGCATCACTAGAGCCTGAGCGCAGACAAAGAGTAGAGCTTTAGCGAACATTTTCAATTGCTTATTGCTCGAGTTTGAACTTGAGAATGGATTCAAAAACGAAAAACACTATTTTATACAAAATGAAACAGCGCGCTTATCAAAATTGTGTAAATTAATGACGAAATTAAAATACTGACCCACTGTTAGATCGAACGTGACTTTTTTATTATTAGGAGTAGACGTGTCAGTATGCTATTCGTGCTAAAATAGCGAAAGAAAGTTCTGCGAAATAATACTGAAATAGGTATTTAAAACTCTTTATTAACGTTTTTAACTTTGTATTATTACAAAACTATGATTTACCAATACTAAGTAAATCAAATCACGCCATGACTTGTTGGAAATATAAAAGCATAGACGAGTTCAGTACAATCATTGTATTCTCGTCCCTGTACAATACAAACACTTCAACATGAACTCCTTCGCTGTTCTCCTGCTCTGCGTCCAAGCTTGTTTGGTCCAGGTAAATTTTAGAATTTGAATTATACATTAGAGGACCCCCACAGTTTCACACGCGTAGTTTACAAAAAATTGTATAAAAATAAAAATCAAGGGACACCCGGATGGAACGAAGTTCCTTTCGATTAATTAGTGAAGGAATTGTAATAAAATTTTATTTTTTTTAAGTAATAATAATTCTTTTTTTATTATTAACAAATATAATGTTATATTTATAATAATAAAATATAATGTTATATTTATAATGTTATATTATTAACAAATATAATGTTATATATTAAACGCGTACCACACACGCGTTTGTTTTTGTACACCGAAACACCAGAGGGCGCCACGAGAGCGCGAGACAGCCTACAGCGCGGGCGCCCCCCGCCGCTCACGCGCCGCACACACATCAAAGGCGGCGGCAAGATCCTTTGATCAAAAAGTGTCGTGACAACTTTTCGTACCAATTTTTTCCGTCTAGCCCCCTTTCACAACGCGCGATAAGGAACTTCGTTCCATCTACTCTATAAACTACTTACATCGACAACCAATTTTTTTAATTTTTTCTTTCTGTCTGTCTATCTGTTTATTCCAGCTAAAACTAAAACGGTCGGGGCAACTTAAACAAGACTTTCTGAAACTCATTTACTTAGGATAAAAGTAACTTAGGCTATTTTTATTTTAGTAATTTTATTCATTTTAATTTCACGTAGTCAATATGTTTGCAAATCAATGTTTTGTATTTTATTTAATCTGTTCATTATTAACTTATATATTTACTTATTATTAACTTACTTTTCCGTATTTCAGACTGTGTTCAGCCAGTGCTGCAGCGGTATCCCGGCGTACGGACCAGCTTTCGCTGCGCCCGGTTATGCCGCACCCGCTTACGCACCGGCCGCATGGGGCCCAGCCTACGGCGGTGAAGGTATCGGTGATGTGGCGGTCGGCGGTCAACTGCCTGTCGCTGGTAACACGGTAGTCTGTGGACAAGTGCCGATCCTGGGCGCCGTGGAGTTCGGAGGCATTGTGCCAGCTGGCGGCGAAGTGTCCATTGCCGGCAAGTGCGCCTGCGGCTGCAGAGGATACTGACAAGCGACTATTGAATCTTAAATGAATTAAGGAAATAAAAGAGGTTAACCAAATATTTTTGTTTTTTATATTTTAACTTAACCAAAAATATATCTAGGAGTATTGTCCTAAAAACTAAAAGACTGATATATAAATATATATATTTCACTTTTACACTGAAGGACTTTTATACAAAATTTCAATCACTACTTCACACCTCCCATTTTCGTAAGTAAACGTGGCCTATGTTTTCTCAAGATCCGATTTATCTGTATACCAAAACTCATCAAAATAGATACATTCTAGCCTTAGGATGGAAAACAAACAGGTAGACGAACAACCAGAAGTCTGTGCTCATAGAGAGACAGACGGACAGATACATACACGGATTTCGTATTTATAATGGTAGTGATAAGGTCATTTGTTGATATCGTACAAGCATTGCTATCTCGGATCTTTGGAACAACTTTAACAACTTAATAAATTTTCAATGATGATATATGGTTTGCCCCAACTTCTTTTTTTAAATTGATCAACTATTATTCTTTAACTTGTAAGCGCTACGTAATCTTATTAGTTTTCTTTTTAATTTCATCATATGTATGCTACTTATGTGATTTTATTATAACTATTTAGCTGACAGACTCTAACAAAAATTAGTACTATACAAAGTCAAGCTCGATGGAGAATGCTTATCAATAAACAAATTAAAAATGAAGGTAGAAATCACTAGTCCTCTTAATCCTATTTTTTTTAATTAACTTGTTAATGAAGAATTCATGACAATAAATTAGATTAGTAAGCTTAAAACTGATAAATATATTCAATATCTTTTGAGTAAGATTTTATAAAAAATCAAAACACGTTTTAAATTTATGAGGCATAAAATGTATTGCATTTTCTACCTTCATTTTAAATTTGTTTGTTGACAAGCATTCTCAATCGAGTTTGGCTTTAGTATAGGTATAAAACTTAATTAAAAAGTCATGTTTTCGTAACCGGTAATTTTTCTTATCCAAAAATACCCCACTATCCCACACTAAGGAATAAACGAGAGAAAAAAATCATCCCCACATTACACCCTAAAAATGATTATAGTTAAGTGATGATACATTCCAAAATGGAAGCGGGCTATCTTTTTAGAAGTAGGATAAAACCCACATCCCTTTTTGGTTTCTACATGGCATCGCACCGGAACGCTACATCACTTAGGTTTTTTTCCCTGTTATAAAATACCAAATTCTTATTAATATCGTAATCATTGAAGAACTAATCAAAGAGTGTATACTTGGAAGTAACCTCGATTTAAGCACATTTTATTTAATTACGGATTGGATGGTCCTTAACTGCCAAGAGATTTTGCTATATAATAGTACATTTATAGACATATTTAGAATGTCCCACATATCATGAAACAAACGTAAATGGGAGAACTCATTATGTGGCTATTTTGATTATATTTTTCGAAATAATCGAATTTTTAATTTTTTCCGACTTTGAGGAAACTTTGAGAGAAGTTTTTATTTTTTTTTCATTCAGAGACTATAAAAAATTTATAACACGAACCTAGACCATAATTTTGAAAACTTATACACACATTGTGTGTTCAAGGAGTATACACAATAGGTTTTAACAAAGATGCTATCAAAAATCTATGTGAGGTACTATTCTTCACTATTATGTATTATCTGTCTGTCTGGCTGTTCATCATGTTATTATTATGAGTATTAGGCATCTGAGGCAATTTTTAACCGTTCTTTTTTAACTAAGCAAACACAAATAACTGCAATAGTATGTTTCGACAAGTACAACTTTTTTCTTTGTTTATTTGTATCAAATTAGAGTCACATTCGTTTTGTAAAATTAGGTGATGTGCGAGTATGAGTGTATGTTCCATTTTCGTTTGATCCATTAATTATCCATTTTATATTTGTCCGATAGTTTAAGACTTGAAAATAATTTGAGAAATATGACTTGTAAATTTAAAGACATACACACCCTAATTCATGAGAACACAGGGTACTGCTACTCCCAAGCACGAATTTTGTTACAAAAAGCCATAGGTACTCTTTTTTTATCGCCTACAAGTTGGCCCTCGACTAGTGACTCACACCTGATGTTAAGTGATGATGCAATCTAAGATGGAAGCGAGCTAACTCGTTAGGAGTAGGATGAAATCCACACCCCTTTCGGTTTTAACACGACATCGTACCGGAACGCTAAATCGATTGGTGGTACGTCTTTGTCGGTGGTAACTAACGCTAAAACATACATAGCTTGAATGCAAACCTGGCATTTGACAGAGTGTTTGACAGTTTTAGAGTGTTAGTGTGAGAATAATAAAATCAACATATCCATTGCTATGAAGTCAGTTTATTATACAGTTTGTGAAAAACACCAGATATCCGTTCTCAGTAGAAACCTCTGCATCCGCAGCCGGCGCCGTAGCCGTAACCGAATGGGCCGATAGCGGCACCAGCGATACCAGCGCCTGCATAGTCCTCAGTCAGCATAGCGACCTCTCCGTTGCCGCAGCCGTACGCGACCGAGCCGGAGCCGGCGGATGGCATGGCGCCCTCTAGTCCCACAGTTCCCAAGAACGGCAGAGCGCCGCGGACAGCGAGCTCTCCGCAGTAAGCGTTCTCAGACAGCACGGACACTCCGTTCGGTGGGATAGGGGAGGCGCTGGCCACTGGGAGAGAGCCGCCGGAGAAAGCAGGCGCGGCGCCGCAGAAACCGGCAGCACCGTAGGGAGCGCCTGCCCAAGAGCCGAGGTAAGGGGCTTCGGCCCAGCCGGCGCCGCAACACTGGCCAGAGATGCACTGCAAATAATAACAAACATTTTATTACTAAAAAAATCTTGCTAAAGCTTAATTTTAGATTTAGATTTTTTTACTTTCTACTAATTTAAAGTGTTACACTAAAAATCAATATCTCAATCGATTAGAAAAAGTAAAACGTCCGTTGATCATAATGAAAACGAGTCAAAAATCAACATATTCAGAAGTGAATTCTTTATCATCATAGTAAAAATCTTCTACCGAAAATCATATTTCAAGAAACGGTTCTCAATCACATGAAATTTACCCACCATTCCTTTGCGTCGGAGTTAAATAATATAAAACCTGTATTAAGTATTTTCTGTAAATAAAATGAAATATTTACCTGCATTACAAGAGCCTGAGCGCAGACGAAAAGTACGGCTTTAGCGATCATTTTTGGTTGTTTGTTGTTCAACTGTGAACTTAAGAATGAACCTAAATTTTTGAAACAGCCTTTTATACAAAATTATCCAAAGCTCTTATCAATATTGTGTAAATTGATAAATAAAACTTACATACTAACCTAAAATTATTCCGGACGTGACTTTATTAAATATATTCACTTTAAAATGTAACCTAATTAGACAACAATGAATAGAGCTAGAAATTATTCTGTTAAAATATTATAGTATAGGTAATTCGGCGTACTCTTGCACTAAAATAAAATTATTATTATAAAAACAAAAACCCGACTGCTTAGAAGTTATGAACTGAAAAGAGAAAAACAAGGATCACCATATCTGTATAAAATTCTAAATACTTTATGGTGCTGCAATCAGGGACAAAATATTTTAACCTGCGGGGAAAGAAAGATCTACCAAAACTACGTTTGTCCCCGCCTGCAGCACTATAAACTATTTAGAATTTTATACAGATATAGTGATCCTTGTTTTTCTCTTTTCAGTTCATAACTTCTAAGCAGTCGGGTTTTTTGTTTTTATAATAATAATTTTATTTGAGACTTTTTAGTTTTAGTTTATGGTATAGAAATGAGACGGTGCATTTAGTACACTTTTTGCCATTTTTTGTTAAAAAAGTAATATGAACATAATATGATATTCATATTTTTGAAATGGTCTTTTTACGACCTTTAAATTGGTACCCATATTGCTAAGATAAGAGAAAAAATACACTCATCCCCCCTTTTTTCCCCCATTTATAGCCGCCATTTTGAAAATGTATATAGCCTATGTCACTACCACAATTTTGACAAATTCAACGACACCTCACATGTCAAAATTCGTTCAGCCGATTAGGCTGTAGCGCGTGCCGAAGAAATGGACATACATACATACATACATACATACATACATACATACATACATACATACATACATACATACATACGCTCGAAAAACATAAACCTCCTTCTGACGCAGTCGGGTAATAAGCGTTAAATATGAGTACATATTTTAATTACATATTAAGAAAAATAGCACTGATAAACACGTTTTTATAATTTTGAAATTGTGATGTAGTGTAATTTTGGATATAAAAGTGTTAACAAGTTCAGGCCGATCATTGTATTCTCGTCTCTGTACAATACAAACACTTCAACATGAACTCCTTCGCTGTTCTCTTGCTCTGCGTCCAAGCTTGCTTGGTGCAGGTAAATATCGGAAATCTAATTCTAGTTATGTTAACAAATTAATGGTCTGTAAAATTCATTAATATTATACTTTTCCGTATTTCAGACTGTATTCAGCCAGTGCTGCAGTGGTATCCCGGCGTACGGACCCGCTTTCGCCGCGCCCGGTTATGCCGCACCCGCTTACGCACCGGCCGCATGGGGCCCAGCCTACGGCGGCGAAGGCATCGGTGATGTGGCGGTCGGTGGCCAACTGCCTGTCGCCGGCACCACGCTAGTGTGTGGACAAGTACCCATCCTGGGCGCCGTGGAGTTCGGAGGCTGCGTACCAGCCGCCGGCGAAGTGTCCATTGCTGGCAAGTGCGCCTGCGGCTGCAGAGGATATTAAAATGCGACTATTGAAATTCAAACCGAAATAATTGCAAATAAATGCATTTCTCTCGATCTTTTCGTATTTCTACTTTAACTCGATAAGTTCATTTTCCATGAATCCCTTTTTCACGATCAACAACATCAATCACGAATCTCTTGCAGATTGATTCGTATATTTACTGCAATCGGACGTCGGCCGTAATATTCTATCATGATTCTACTGTATTTTTACACGCTTTATATTAGCTTCACTTGTATGTCAGTTTGTCAGTATGTCAGTTTGTCAGTATGTAACTTGTATGTGTGTTCGCGCATAACTTCGTCGTTTATGAACCGATTTTGATAATTCTTTTTTTGTTGGAAAGTAGATAGTCCGGTGGTGGTACCATGACAAGGAAACCAGGATTTGATGATGGGATCCTGGAGAAACCGAGGGGAACTTTCAAAAATTGTAGGAACAACAAGTACGTTTGTTAGTTTTTCCGATAAGTATTTAAAAGCACTACAATGCAATGAAGGTCTGGAGTCGATCTGATGATGGAGCCGATCTACATATAAGAGAATTCCTTGACGATTTACTGTATTTACCTTGTGTTTGGGCTCGATTAATTTTTTTTGATAAGAACTTTACATTTAGATGGGCTGTGACTGTCATTGAGGGTCTGGTGATGAAGACGACGTACAGTTAAGGGAGCTCCATAACGTTTTACAGTAGCTACCTTGTGTTTGGGCTCGATTAATTTGTTTCAATGAGAACTTTACATTTAGATGGGCTGTGACTGTCATTAAGGGTCTGGCGATGAAGACGAGGGACAGCTGAGGGAGCTCTTTAACGGTTTACAGTAGCTACCTTGTGTTTGGGGTCGATTAATTTGTGTCAATGAGAACTTTATATTTAGATGGGCTGTGACTGTCATTAAGGGTCTGGCGATGAAGACGAGGGACAGCTGAGGGAGCTCTTTAACGGTTTACAGTAGCTACCTTGTGTTTGGGCTCGATTAATTTGTCTCAATGAGAACTTTACATCTAGATGGGCTGTGACTGTCATTGAGGGTCTGGCGATGAAGAAGAAGGACAGCTGAGGGAGCTCTTTAACGGTTTACAGTAGCTACCTTGTGATTGGGCTCGATTAATATGTCTCAATGAGAAGTTTGAAAGATTCCAGTTGGTTTAATGTTAACTAAGTCATGATCTGATGATGAGATCTACGAAAACTCGAGGAAACTCTTCAAACTTTATTTTTACACGCTTTTTATTAGCTTCACTTGTATGTCCGTTTATCAGTATGTCAGTATGTCAGTATGTAACTCTCCGTGGGTATTCTGCGCGCCTGCAGCCTTCCTTGGTTCTGGTAGCCGTTTCTCAGGCTCCCTCTCCGAAATTGAACTCTGATTCCCTGTATTTATAATATTTATTAAATAATTATTTTATTCTCACTAATAAATAAATTACTAGCGACTGTGTGGCCGAGCGGTTTAAGTGCTAAACTGCCCGTACAACAGTCGCTCAGGCGTGGGTTCGAGCCCTGGCAGTCGCAGTTTTTCTGCGACTTCCAAGGCTCGCTCCCGTGCCGACTGTACTCTGGCCAGGTTTCTGTGGTTTCCTTGGTCACTGTGCTAAGGGTGGGGCACAGGCAAATGCGGGTACAGATTGTAAGTAAAAATAAGAATTGTAAACATCGAATGTGAATTCGATGTCGACGCTTACTATGAAACATAGTATGAATATTTTTGATAATCAACAAATAATAGTTTAAAAAAACTAAAAAATCACGCTTTTATAAATAAACCAAACTAAAAAGTAAAAAATAAATAATAGTTAAAAAAAACTAAAAACACGCTTTTTATAGAAACCCAAACTAAAAAATAGAAAATAATTTTAATAAATTTAAATTAAGAATAGTGTTAAAATTTTCATTAACTATAAATTAATAATAGTGTAAATAAAAAAAAAATTATTTTATTTTAAAAAAGCGTGGGGTGCTTTTTAAGATGTTATCAAAATGATAATCACTCTACTCATATCTGTCAATAAAATATTTATAACTATATTCACACCATGCACCCCACGCTTTTTTAAAATAAAATAATTTTTTTTTATTTACACTATTATTAATTTATAGTTAATGAAAATTTTAACACTATTCTTAATTTAAATTTATTAAAATTATTTTCTATTTTTTAGTTTGGGTTTCTATAAAAAGCGTGTTTTTAGTTTTTTTAAACTATTATTTTTTAATGTCGAGTTAGACTCCTATACATTTTACACATGTTAGTGATCCCACACACACGAGCCAAGCAAAGGAAGCGCAAGGGCACCTAACCTTTTTCGTCGTTAATTGAATTCTTTGCCTTGATTTATTATACCAGATAAACAAAATTATCGGGATATGCTTTCTAGTTCAAGATCCCAGAAGCGCATGCGCATAATGTTCTCGCGCTCATACTCCCGGTTGATAATTTTTATATTTAGGGACTATTCGGTCATTGCAATTGGTTTGATTAACATAACATAACTTTGTTATAGTTGTCTTGATAACATATGAAAGTCAGACATGTAAAAATAAATGAAGTTTATTTATATTTCATATTTGTTGTGGAGCTTTAAATCGTTTGATAACAGATCCATGGAAAGTGTCCAAAATACAAATTAAAGTTAAGTAACTCTTATTTTTAGTTACCTTTCTCACCTGATACCAGCCCAGGTGTTCTTAGGCTAGCTCCACAAACACACAGGTATTCAAAGCACTCGAGGTGCTACTGAGAACTTAACATTTCATCTATTTTAAAATAATTCATGTCTTATCGCTCTAGGATCTTGGACTATTCTTATACTTAAGATTTTATTGATATCTAAAAAACCCCAATCTCGTCACTGACTCACTCTTGATCTTTAATATTTTAAGGTATTATTCCTAAAGCCCTAGAAAGCTGAAGTATGTAAGCTTGTATCTACACAAAAAAAAACTTAGAGTTAATTTACTTAACTTTTATTCACCAACCCCTCGAGCTAGGGGATGGATGCTTATGTAATACTTCCGGAATTAGAATGTTAGAAGTTTGATAATTAATATAATTTGTAACTTAACACGCGAATAGTGAATACTTTTTTCACCTTACGTCCATGTAAATATAGCCAAATGGCCAAGTTACGTAATTAGACTATCGTGTAGAATTTGTGGCGGAGACCAAAGTACGTAGTTTTGGTACACCTTTCTTTGTCCGCCTTTTGTTGTTTGTTCCCGCCTGCAGCACCATAAAGTGTTTAGAATTTTATATAGATACTAGCAGTGGCCCGCGACTTCGTCTGCGTGAGAACCTCTTAGGTACCCTTCTAATTTTAAAGACAGACCTTCATACAAAATGTGTAAAGGCACATATAGTGTGCTCATTCCCCGCTCCCGCAATTTAATTTTTTTATAGTTTCCCGTGAAGTAATATTCTCCGTCCCGTCCCATGTACATCTAGGTCTACATTTTTGTTAAACATTGTATGACATTTCAGTACATTAACATTAAAAATATATATTTATGGCAAGCTGATGGGTATAAATTGATATTAAATAGTATATTTCACTCTTGAGTCTAGCCTTCAGAATAAACAAAAATAATTTTACAATCTGACACGCAGATAGAGATTAGCCCGTTTAAACAAACGAACAAACTCTTCCGTGTACTAAATAGATATTTGAACAAAGATCGAATTCTTAATTCATCATCGTATATATAAAATAGATCTAAACTCCCCTCACGCACGCCTTGGTGACGCTCACTTCGCAACGCAGAAATAGTAATATTTTAATTTCGCCATAACTTCAAAACCAAAAGTCCAATTTTAATCTTTTAAATACCAAATATTATCTACATAAACTGTACTTAGTGATGAAATAATTTATTTTGATAAGGATTAATAGCATGAGTAAAATAAATGCGTTTAAATGTAGTCCACAAAAAAATTAAGATTTTTAAATAAAAAAATGGTTGTTGTGCCTCACTCGACATAGATAGGTATAGTGTGTCGCGGACTTTTTTGTAGATATTTATAAGACCTCCAATTAATTAGAACATTTTATGGTTCTATCTGTTATAGTTTAGGCAGCGTACGCAAAATAAGTAACTTTTCTGGTTGAGTTTTTACACCTTGTGTCCGAAAAACCCAAATATTTTACGGAACCCTAATTTTTTCCAAAATAAAATTTAGCCTATGTTACTCGTGGATAATGTAGCTTTCGAATAATGAAAGAATTTTTAAAAACGGTCCAGCAGTTTTTGAGCCTATTCATTACAAACAAACAAAGTTTTCCTCTTTATAATATTAGTATAGAAGTATAGATGAAAGAATTTTTAAAAACGGTCCAGCAGTTTTTGAGCCTATTCATTACAAACAAACAAAGTTTTCCTCTTTATAATATTAGTATAGATAGTAAGCTTCTTTTTCTCTGATTTCATTCAGTTCATTACTTTTATGTAGTTGGGTTTTTTTTTTTTTTTATAATAATAATTTTTAAACTATTGATAGATATAACAAAATATTCTTTATTCAAGAGTTTGAAGCGTACGTGTGAAGCATACATTACGATATCTAAAACGCAGGATAAGTAACTACTCTCAAGCACGAACTTTGTTATAAAGACCTTCATCTAACGTTAAAACATACTTAGAAGGTATGCATATTTTGTCTTGAACGCAAAGCTGTAAACATTCGACAGTGTGCCTAACAGATTCAGAACGCTAGTATAAAAAAAATATTATCAAAATATGCGTTACAATCATCTCGTTAGGGAAAAATGTGTTAGTGTGAAAAAAATAAAATCAATACATGCATTGCAATTTACTCAGTTTATTATACAGTTTACGAGAAACACCAGATATGTGTTTTTAGTAGAAACCTCTGCATCCGCATCCCCACTCGGCGCCGTAGCCGTAACCGAATGGGCCAATAGCGGCACCAGCGATACCAGCGCCTGCATAGTCCTCAGTCAGCATAGCGACCTCTCCGTTGCCGCAGCCGTACGCGACCGAGCCGGAGCCGGCGGATGGCATGGCGCCCTCTAGTCCCACAGTTCCCAAGAACGGCAGAGCGCCGCGGACGGCGAGCTCTCCGCAGTAAGCGTTCTCAGACAGCACGGACACTCCGTTCGGTGGGATAGGGGAGGCGCTGGCCACTGGGAGAGAGCCGCCGGAGAAAGCGGGCGCGGCGCCGCAGAAACCGGCAGCACCGTAGGGAGCGCCTGCCCAGGAGCCGAGGTAAGGGGCTTCGGCCCAGCCGGCGCCGCAGCACTGGCCAGAGATGCACTGCAAATAATTACAAACATTTTAAAATTCATATTTTAATATAATATTATAAATACGTATTTATGACTTAAACTCAGAATTCAGAAATGGAAATTTTTAAAAAATGTAAGCTTAACTTCGTCATAATGAAAACATCAACATCTTCAAAATTTAAATTCGATATCTATCGTGCAAGAACAACATCCAAATCGGTTCATCCGTTAGATATCAATGATGCAGATACAGACAGATATCATAGTACCCCTCTTTTGTAAAAATATAGAATAATATTTAGGTAGGTATATAAAAATAATGAAACCCTTACCTGCATTACAAGAGCCTGAGCGCAAACAAAAAGTACGGCTTTAGCGATCATTTTTGGTTGTTTAATTGCTCGAGTGTGAACTTGAGAATGAACTTAAAGACTTTGGAACATCCATTTATATAAAATTATTGAATACTCCTATCAATATTGTGAAAAATTCTATAAAAAGACGTGTGGCACTCGGAGACTGCCGCGGTAAAGCTATTGCATAGCATTTTTTATCAACTTATGCAATTATAATTATATATTTATTTTATTTATGCAGGTTTTTTTTACAAGCGTGATATTTCAAAAAGACATTAAAAGTTCTGGTATTTATCGATAGATGGAAAAACTAAAAAGTATCATCGCTTTGCCGGTCGGAGTGGGGGGTGTTAGGATTTTTTTCGTTACGAAATTTCTGGATTCGGTTTCCACGCTCAAGGCCCGCGATAGCTTAATAAAAATTAGGTTAATTAATTACCTACTAATCTAAAATTTCGACGGACGTGACTTTTTGAAATAAGTAGGTAGTCTTTAATACTTTATGAAATACATTCTGATATTATCTACACTTATAATAAAATCAATTCAGTACATTGAAGATATTTTTGAAATTTTTACTATATGATCGATACTGAACTCAAAAATGTAATTTTTGTCAGTCTGTCCGTATTTTAGTCGAACACAGCCAGACCTGGACCAATTTAAAAAATCTTTATCGGCCCTGCCAGGTATCACACTCTAGACATGTTATAAATCCACTGTTGACATAATGTTGTCTTATCCTAAAAATTTTTTTTTTTCACCTCAAACTAAGGTGTCTCACAGTCGCCACGTAGGTGTTTTTCTAACAACATCATCTTAGAACACTTGGGTTATCAAACCAAATCTAATAATATCTTCTTCTTCTTCTTCTTTAGCCATTCTCTACCATTCTGGTGTAGGCCTCCTTCAACCTCTTCCATTTCTTTCTATTTTGGACAGTCAAAATCCAATTACTGCCCGCTACTTTAATGATGTCGTCCTTCCACTTCATTTGTGGTCTTCCCACTGGCCGTTTGCGGTCCCACGGTCGCCATTCTAAGACGGTCTTGCACCACGAATCAGTTTTTCGGGCTACATATCCCGCCCACTGCCATTTCAGATTCGCCATTCGTTGCACGATATCAGAGACCTTGCTCTGTTTTCTGAGCCACTTATTTGTCTTCTTGTCCCTGAGAGTGACTTTCCATCGCCCTTTCGGCTACACTAAGTTTGTGAAGAATATCTTTAGTGGTTACCCAAGTTTCAGCTCCATAGGTTAGGACTGGCAGGATGCATTGATTAAATATACGTGCTTTTTGGCGACAAGGGGTCTAAGGGGGTGTCAAGCGCAACATAAGAGTTACTAATGAAGAGTAACTCTCTCAAGCCTCTGCACCTTAACTCCACTCTCACCTTCACGCGGTGGACCCCGTTACGTCGAGCAACTCCGTGGAAGATTGGGTGAAAACCCCAGTGGGAAACAGAGTCGACAAACAGACGAGAGTACAGGAGGGATTATTGGAGCAAATTTTTGGTTCAGTAATTTGGTGATCTTCAGGGAGGGAGGAATCACCTAGGGTTGTTGGCGGATGAGTACAAGATAGTACCAACGGTAGCACCCACAGTCCGAGTAAGCAGGATTACTTTCCACTCGTCAGGACGTCCTGGGCAGGCGGACGAGTTAAACGTCTAAACCCTTCAACCAATCATGACAGCACAAATAATAATATCTTATTTATACTAAATCCGTTCAGCATTTGGAAAATATGAGGTAATAAAGAATATTACACATACATACAAAATACGCGCGAATAACGAAATTTTTCGCAGTCGGGTAAATAGAGCTAAAAAAAATATACTTGTGAATGTATAGCAATATTGTATTTTTATAGAATACTTGATTAATACCAAAAAATAGCACTACTAACACATTGATAAACACGTTTTACTTTGTTTTGAAATCGTGATGTATGAAATGAAATATTGGAAATATACGGTATAAAAGCATCGACGGATTTCTAACGACATTGTATTCTCGTCTCTGTACAATACAAACACAAACATGAACTCCTTCGCTGTTCTCCTGCTCTGCGTCCAAGCTTGTTTGGTGCAGGTTAGTTCTTACTTTTCATTTTATTTGCATACCTGTAAAGTGTTGATTAGTTTGTTTACTTAATCAAAATTAACCTTTTCCTATATGGAATATATTTAAGTGCTATTTTTTTATTTTATAGACTGTATTCAGCCAGTGCTGCAGCGGTATCCCAGCCTACGGACCCGCTTTCGCCGCGCCCGGTTACGCGCCAGCCGCATGGGGCCCAGCCTACGGCGGCGAAGGTATCGGTGATGTGGCGGTCGGTGGCCAACTACCTGTCGCCGGTACCACGCTAGTGTGTGGACAAGTGCCCATCCTGGGCGCCGTGGAGTTCGGAGGCTGCGTGCCGGCTGGCGGCGAGGTGTCCATTGCAGGCAGATGCGCCTGCGGTTGCAGAGGATACTGAAAAACGACTATGGAATCAAAACAAATTGAATAAAATAAATGCATTTCACTCGAATGTTTTTTGTTTTACTCGAAATAGTTATTTTCTATATACTTTTTTCACTTGTTCATCACCGAAATTGACGAATGCTTTAATCATGAATCTCCTCCAGTTTGATATTTATTCTTATATCAACAGAACGTTGGCAAACATTCTACCGTGCTCGGTTCCAGAGGGGAGAACAGTCATTGGGGTCATGACACAAAATTTTCATTTCGCGAGAAGACATGAGAGATAATTGATATTTTCTTATTCAATAAAGCAATATATTTTGACTGTGCCGGTCTCAATTTTAATGTGGAATCTGTGAATCCCGGGATTTTCACACGTGACCTTTGGCCGCGCGATAGCCTTCGTCCTCTAGACCAAAGGTTTGCTCATACTCGTCTCATTTTTGATGTGGAATCCGTACCTAAATCCCCTTTTATGTGTCCTTCGCCAGAAAAATATGAAGCTCCTATGTCCGACTCTATTTTAATATTTTAATGTGGATTTCGTTTACCTCCTCAAATTTCGTGTCTCCACTCGGTGGTTTTTGCTCTCCCTTTCCTTTGGAAATCCCAGTACCCGTCTCATTTTTGATACTCCTACTCAATTTTAATGTGGAATTAGTGAATACGCGAAATGACGCTCATTTTGGATGTAAAATCCAAGATAAAAAAGATCCAGATTTTGGCGTGCGACCAACGGTCGCGTAAACGCCCCTGTTCTGCCGTGACTGTTGTCTTAATCACTTTTACCATCGCATCCCGCACTGCACCATACTGTGATCGTTCAGTTGCAGTTGTAACAAGTGTGATGTGCTATGACTGTCCCAATTTGAATGTGGGATCCGTGATTTCGCCGATTTTTGCGCTCGACCCACATTCACGCATGTTATGACTAAACCGTTACCATGAGGCCTCTATGACTTGACTTGAATGCTGGATCTAACCTTCGAGTCTACCGTAGTCTAAAGCTCCAATCTAGAGACTGATATTCTGGTATACCTCAGATTTTCTGTGTGTCAATTAGGACTCATTTTACTTCTTTTAATCTTTTATATTTTCGGCTACCAGAATTCAGTTATTAACGTCACCTTGATGATATCTACAAGTAACTTTCTGTCATAAAATCATTCATCGTAAAATTCTTCTTTTACAGTACGGTTTCAATTGAGCGCATATGGCGAATACATCATAAAGCATCATTACCAGTGGGAGGGAGGCGTAGATACGCATCGGTGAAGTAAAAATTCGCAATATGAACCTAGTAAGCACACGCGTTCTCCCTTTTCCTATATGGTTCTGAGACGTGACCCATCGGGTTGTTGACCGTAAACGAATTGACTCCTTCGAGATGTATTGCTTGAGAAAAAGGCTGAAAAAAGACTACCACCTGCTTGAAGGAAATCTTGGAATGGGACACATAAATGTAATAATATCAAAAACTAATGTTAAGTGCCAAAGTGGAAAAAAGTGCCGTTGGCTACAACTTAATGCGTTGGTAGGAACAGATTCACACCACAAACGACTTTTCGGTCTCCGGTGCTCTTCGGGTAGCCCAAGATAGAATAATAAAGGTGGTCACGACCCTCATAAGTGAAGAAAATAACTAAGCAGGAACTCCCTCGTTATAATCCGACAAAATGTCGGCAATTATATTAAAGTCATTTGAAGTATGAGAATACTTGATGCATAACCGTTTCTTTGAGCATTACCAATTTGTCTTTCTATATGCCCGAAATTATTAGCTTGCAGACGTATGTCAACAAGTTTATAGCAGGCTTGGGCTTGATTCCGTTTACATATTTACACTATACCTACTTAAGTATTATTCCTAGACCACCATTTCTAGACGCCATCTAGCTAGAAATAAGCTAAAAAATTATTGTATGTATGGCATCTAGAAATGGTTAGTTCTACTTCTACAGCATAAGTATTAAAATATGCAGTAGGAGTAGAGCTTACCATTTTAAGGCCACTAAATCTATACTGATATTATAAAGAGGTAAAGTTTGTAAGTTTGTAAATAAAGTTCCGTCGGGGCTAATCTTCGAAACTACTGATCCGATTTTAAAAATTCTTTCACCAGTAGAATGCTACGTTATTGCTGAGTGTTATAGGCTGTATTTTATATTTGTATTGTATATATTACCCGAGTTATCACAGTTTTTGTCGCGCGAGTCGGAGCGTGAAATTGATTAAATTTAGCTTTATGCGCGTACGCTGCCTTAGATATTGGATATAGTTCAAAACATTGTATGAAAACTTTATGCATCTTAAAAAATTCTACAAAAAAGTCCGGGATAGCATATATCTATCTTTTATAGTTTGGTAGATATATAACTTTTTGTGTTTTAAAAAATCATTTAGTTCATATGCTTACGTTTACGTCATTATTTATCGAACTAAACCTAAATCCTTATGAAAATAAATTATTTAATAATTACAAGGATATTATAGAGATAAGATTTGCCTTTTACAGTATGTTAATTAGTTATATAGTTTCGGAGATATTACAAAAAACAACTCTGCCGCTATATCGTCTAAATTAAGTTGACCTCCTCCGTGTTATGTTATACGTACTGAATAGGTGTCAACGTTTTGGTACTGATATTCTTTGAGAATTCGATCTTTGATCTTTTCTTTCAATTTATTTGGCATGGCAGACAATATTTATATAATATACGAAAAAGTTTGTTCGTTTGTTTAAACGGGCTAATCTCGAGATCTGCATGTCGGATTGTAAATTATTTTGTTTATTATGAAAGCTAGACTCAAAAGTGAAATAGACTATTTAATACAAGCTATACACATCAGCTTGCCATAAATATATATTGTTAATGTTAATGTACTGTAATATCGTACAATGTTTAATAAAAATGTAGATCTTTAGTACACGGGACGGGACGGAGGATATTGCTTTACGGGAAACTAAAAAAAATTAAATTGAGAGGGGTAGCGAGGAAAGAGCACACTTTATATGAAAGTCTGTCTTTAAAATTAAATGTTTTCACGCGGACGAAGTCGCGGGCGACTGCTATATAGCTATAATGACGTAGGCGAGCGCTAAGAAACGTTTTTCTTTCGTTTTTATTACCCGACTGCGTCAGAAGGAGGGTAATGTTTTTCGAGCGTATGTATGTATGTATGTATGTATGTATGTCCATTTCTTCGGCACGCGCTACAGCCTAAACGGCTGAACGGATTTTGACATGTGAGGTGTCGTTGAATTCGACTAAATTGTGACAGTGACATAGGCTATATGAATTTTCAAAATGGCGGCTGTAAATGGGGGAAAAAAGGGGGGACGTGTGCATTTTTTCTTTTATCCTAGCAATATGGGTATCAAATGAAAGCTCGTAAAAAGACCATTTCAAAAATATAAATATCATATCATGTTCATATTACTGTTTTAACAAGCAATGTCAAAAAGTGTACCAAGTGTACCGTCTCATTTCTATACCACAAATTAAAACTAAAAAGTCTCAAATAAAATTATTATTATAAAAACAAAAACCCAACTGCTTAGAAGTTATGAACTGAAAAGAGAAAAACAAGGATCACTATATCCATATAAAATTCTAAATACTTTATGGTGCTGCAGGCGGGGACAAACGTAGTTTTAGTAGATCTTTCTTTCCCAGATAGTAAACTATTTTGTCCACACCTGCAGCACCATAAAGTATTTAGAATTTTATATGGATATAGTGATCCTTGTTTTTCTCTTTTCAGTTCATAACTTCTAAGCAGTTGGGTTTTTGTTTTTATAATAATATTTTTTTAAGTATAAATATTCGATCTTCCTCATTAGTAGTGAGGAAGATTTGTAATAATTTTTAAATTGCTAGTAGTAGTAAGTATGAGTTATTAGGTTAAAGGTTTTAGGTATAACAAGTATGTTGAGTTCGTCTGGCAAACTACCACTATCAAACATATTATTCCACACCAAGCAGGGAAAAGGACAATCTTTAGGCATCCAAACTAGCTGCCTAGGCAAGTAGGTACATTTTAGCAATATCCATAGAATAGGGTACAATATACAAATTAAAGTGTGCTGTTATTTTAATGCAGTTTATTTTTTGACATCATACATCTTCATTATCCTTCTCAGTAGAAACCTCTGCATCCGCATCCCCACTCGGCGCCGTAGCCGTAACCGAATGGGCCAATAGCGGCACCAGCAATACCAGCGCCTGCATAGTCCTCAGTCAGCATAGCGACCTCTCCGTTGCCGCAGCCGTACGCGACCGAGCCGGAGCCGGCGGATGGCATGGCGCCCTCTAGTCCCACAGTTCCCAAGAACGGCAGAGCGCCGCGGACAGCGAGCTCTCCGCAGTAAGCGTTCTCAGACAGCACGGACACTCCGTTCGGTGGGATAGGGGAGGCGCTGGCCACTGGGAGAGAGCCGCCGGAGAAAGCAGGCGCGGCGCCGCAGAAACCGGCAACACCGTAGGGAGCGCCTGCCCAAGAGCCGAGGTAAGGGGCTTCGGCCCAGCCGGCGCCGCAGCACTGGCCAGAGATGCACTGCAAATAATTAGGATTTTATTAAAATCAATTTTGTATTTACGACTAATATAATAAAAAAATATTTTAATTAGAGAACTGAATTCAGTAAGAATACAGTAAGTGTACCAACCTGCATCACTAGAGCCTGAGCGCAGACAAAGAGTAGAGCTTTAGCGAACATTTTCAATTGCTTATTGCTCGAGTTTGAACTTGAGAATGGATTCAAAAACGAAAAACGCTATTTTATACAAAATGAATCACCGCGCTTATCAATATTGTGTAAATTAATAACGAAATGAAAATACTGACCCACTGTTAGATCGAACGTGACTTTTTTATTTAAAGATAGGTAGTATTTAATATGTCAGTAGGTATACTACTATGCCATGTACTTTAAATTAGCGAAATAAATGTTAATAGGAAGAAATAGTTAGATAAAGGATCTTAACCAATCCACATATTTAAATAATATAAATATTTTTTAAATAAGTTGATTTACACGATTTTACATTATTACAAAATGATGATGTCTCAGTTCGAATTGGAATTCATATAAAAGCCTCGACGAGTTGAGTACGATCATTGTATTCTCGTCTCTGTACAATACAAACACTTCAACATGAACTCCTTCGCTGTTCTCCTGCTCTGCGTCCAAGCTTGCTTGGTGCAGGTTAGTTCCTATTTCATAAAATGAACTCTCCCATATAAAATTGCTTATTTTTCAATTATTCCTTCAAATTTTCCTTTTTTGGCTTTTGAATTTTAGTTAAGACACAGTTACGAACATCAATTAAATTTTAATATTAAGTTTATACTTTTGATGGAAAAATTATGATCAATAAATATTTAATGTAAATATGTAATTTGAAACAGTAAAGGATTTCTACTTCGATGCTTTACTTATTTTGGATTATACCTACTATACTGAGTTATCAGTAATTCAATAACAAAAATATGTTTTTTAATAACAACTTTTTGTGGATAATTAGCTTATTTGTTACTTGGCGTACTTTTTTCAGACCGTGTTCAGCCAGTGCTACGGCAGAGCCCTGGAGTACGCGCCCGCTTACGCCGCGCCGGCCGCGTGCGGGGCAGCCTACGGCGGCGAGGGCATCGGTGATGTTGCGGTCACCGGACAGCTGCCAGTCGGCGGCACCACGCTAGTGTGTGGACAAGTGCCCATCCTGGGCGCCGTGGAGTTCGGAGGCTGCGTGCCGGCTGGCGGCGAAGTGTCCATTGCTGGCAGGTGCGCCTGCGGCTGCAGAGGATACTAACAAGCGACTTAATAGAAAATTTTGAACGGAAATACATAATTATTTTTAAATAAATTAGTTTCATTTTATTACTTGCATTTAATTAATCCTCTGAAATAATAGTTTAATATTTTTTTATGAAACTAATTTTAACTTTCCTATTTATAATCGAGGGATAAAGTAAGTATATGTCCCCCTCCCAGAGGATATTAGGCGGAAAATCATTGCCTATCAACAGAATTTCGCAAGACCAAGTCATATAAGGACCACCTCCAACTATATTATAAAGCGGCATTAAAAATGAATATAGCCATCAACTTAAGGCATAGGTGTCAATAGCAGTCATCTGTCAAGTCTGCACCTGTCTGTAACTACCCCGGCAGGCAAACCCTTCAGAGTAGGGATGTTGCGAACATTCGCATCCGCATCCGCAAATGCGGAACTTCCGCATAGATTTGGACATCTGCATCTGCATCCGCATCCGCGTTAAACAGTGCGGATGTTCATGCGGATGCGGATATCATGCAAGTAGTGACAAGAAAGAAATTGGGCAGGCCCGGCGTTTGGTGCGTGCTGGTCGTGACCATTGTCCACTGTCCAATGAGAACGTAGAAATTGGTGACAAGATTCGACGTTTGTTGTGGTGCCTGATTTGTTTTTTGTAAATAAATCAGTACGTGTTTGTTTGCGCTGTGGACTACATATCATAAAAATGGATATTTTAAATGTTGTTGTGATACAGTGGTCATTGTGTACCTAAATTAAGAGTTTACAAAAGCTTGAAAAAAAAGTTGATGACTATTTAATAAGATCACAAGAGTTTGATCGGATTCAACAGTCTGCTACGACTTTGAAAATTTTAAAGATGATAAATACTGAGAATGACGTTTTGGGATCTCTTAATACCAATACCGAAAGAGCTAAAAGAATAAAAAGGTCTGATTGCACGGAAAATGATATGGAACAACTAGGACCAGGAACATCAGGTCTCAACAGAAAGCCATGCTTACAAAACGACCTTGCTATGATGTTAGATTTTTATCCTCTCCACCGGGCAGTGTTCCTAGCGAACAATTATTTAGTAGCGCGGGTTTAATTTACGCACCTCTGTGTAATCGCCTTGAATGAGAAAAGGCGGCAATACTACTGTTTATTAAGTATAATGCTCCTATTTTTAATTTCACTTACTAATATAAAAACCAGTAGGTGTTTAATATAAAAATAAGTACTTATGTTTGATTTGATTACAATAAAAATGTTAATAATTATATATCATTATCATTGTTTTAATTCTTCATTAATAAACTTTATTTACATAATATCTTAAACATCCGCTTCCGCATCCGCATCCGCGGATGTGAGCCTTCAAAACTCCGCATCCGCATTCGCATCCGCGGATGTGAAAAAATCAGCATCCGCAACATCCCTGCTTCAGAGTGCCGAGTGTGAGTTTTCACCAAAACAAATCGAAAACTTCACTTTCGCGTTAAAGGCATATTTATATGGAACTCAAGCAGCGCCCCTGGCGGAAGTGAGAGAAAACTCAAATGGGTGAGTGTCAGTGTTGAGTTTTCTCTCACTTCCGCCAGGGGCGCTGCTTCAGTTCCATATAAATATGCCCTTAACGCGAAAGTGAAGTTTTCGATTTGTTTTGGTGAAAACTCACACTCGGCACTCAGACCCCAACGTAACGCTGTTTGGCGGCATGAATACGATAAAAGACAAATCAATGACACCATAATAATTATGAAATTTGTCAAACGGACATTGTAAATTAAGTAAAAATATACCTACACTCCGGAGCAGTGAAATCGAGTCGGCTTCAAAATAACCATTTCTGTTCTTTTACAGTAAAATATTAATTAATTAATACCGATTTATTCGTTTTTAAAGTAATTAATTCTAAAGGATATTCAATAAAGAATATAAAATTAAAATAATATTGCTTCAGAGTTTAATTACGTACTTCGCTTCAAAAATAAATATCCTTAGGCTGTCGCTTTCAGATCAAACGTTTACAACTAAAAACTTAAAAAAATGAACGATTACAATGAAAAACTTCTAAAAATGAACGTTTAGAATTAAAACCTTAAAAAAATGTGGAACGCTTCACGATTTTGCGTGTCATCCTTGCGCAGGGGCCATGCTAATCTTCTCTGTATCGTTCCAATTTTAGTATATGTACTGCCGAAGCGAGTACACTAGTATTTGAAATACCTGACGTTATATATCTCAAATGCTAAAAAACTTTAATAGCGCGATGTAGAACTTTGATTAAAATTAACTCAAATATCACTTTTTACTAAATAAAAAAAAATACAAAACCTTCAGAAATTCCATAAAGCAAATTATAATAAAAATCAGTAAATAAAATTGTCGTAAAATTCTATTATGTTAAATTTTTTTTAAAATCAAACATTAGCTTATGTCGTAACCGCCATCTATGACCATTATTAGGCAAAATTAAATGATCAATCCCAAACTAGAGGGCGCTATTTTAAAATGACAAAATGTCGCCACTATTTTCTCACTCAATACCTACATACCAACCAGAAAAAAAAAA
>JAXAVZ010000300.1:0-110000 GCA_034621355.1 Mycalesis mineus | reverse complement strand
GGTTTTTGTGTAAGTATCGGTAGCTTTTTGGCTACAAGTGCCGTGTAATATACTATGACAGTATAGTACGAGTACGTTACGTGGTGATAAATCACTAAAAAGTAAGAAAAGAAAAATTTTTTAACAAAAAATAGAACCGACTCAAAACGCACTAAAAAATAAAAAATAACTGTGTCATTTAGTTACTTTAATTTACTTAAGCATATCTAGGAGTCGGTGCCAGCAAGTTTAAGGAACATTAATTTAACGTAGTAAAGCAGTTTCTGGGTTCTAAGTAATGTCCTTAAAGTAGAAACCTTGGCTGGCACCGGTCATATTTTTTATGTAACAGTTATGGAAGGTTTGGATTTGAATGTAATAGTAAAGAACTCTGCCTTTCGAGCCGGTGGTAGAGTCATTGCAAACAGTGAAACTTGATGATTCAAAAATGCTTGTAAACAAAGCCTAGATACTTGAAATTACTGTTTTTGACTTTGATAATAATTAATTCACTGTACAATTATCTAAAATAATAAAGTGTAAGACATCAAAAATTAGGGACCCAGAGAGAGTTTTTACCCAATCGCTTCGTAAAAAAGTAACACCATTTTAAATGGATTCTATTTCAAAAATTAGAGAACCCTTCAATTTTGTGACTCCAAAAGAATATTCATACTAGGCACTCAACTTTACACATAAAGGCACCCATCAAACGAGTCTGTTGAGACTTCCACCCGCACTACACGACATACTCAATCACAAATTAAGTTTAAGTACGTTTGAATTGTTTGCAACAGAAACCAGTCAAAATAAGTCGATACGTATTTAAATTTAATTTGCGGTATTCGGTCGTAAGTCTGGCTTATTTGTATCTTCTCTCACTAGCATACAAATGCAGAGAGGTTTGGACAAGTCTAGAGTTGGAGAGAGCTTTCAACTTAGGCCTGGATGCTGTTCTGCTGCTGCTGCCGTTCTTCATCATGTCTTTCGCGTACTGCCTCATTGTGACGAAGCTCTGGCGCGGGATGAGGCACGAGATACAGCATAACTTCAACTGGCAGAAAAATTGTGAGTCAATGACCTTCAGTATGGAAATTACTCTTTTCTACCATAGAAGACGCCGTAAATAATGGTATCAATAGAAATTTAAATCACAATGCAATAGAAATGACATGCACTACACGCATGATCCTGTCACCGCTGAGATGACGTAAACACCTCAACCTTGAACTACGACGCATCTTACGTTTCGATGACATCTTTGCCGTTGTAAGAAAGAATTGGATGTTGCGTAGTGCATAGTATATCTGTAGTTGAAATTGTTGATGGAATCGGTCGGGAGGCCTACATAGCATAAAAGCCTACTAAGCAATTTCTATCAACAACTGATGGTTCCAAACTTTTATAAGATATTTGTTGTTGGCGTTGTTAAAAATAGTTTGAGAAAATTTGAGATAAAACCATAAATATAAGATTTGGTCTCTAGCAGTTTCTTAAATAGAAACTATCAATATTGTACAAGTAAATATATGAAATAAAATCTAAAATTGAATACCCACAAAAATTGTTTGAACATACACAACCATCAATCATCCAAGACCAATTAACCCTACTTTGGCAACATGACGCTTTATTACATTTTTCTCCATACATTGTATTTTGTTATGTAATCGCTAGATTGATAACGTGTAATTTTTGGAAACAGCCTGATGCTGGTTTTTAAACTTTTATTTTTTATTGTATAATTTTTGAATACGGCTCGTTTTTAGAAATTATGTTTTTGCCTTAAATTACAATAATTATTTTATTTGCAGTGACCAATGAGAGCTCTTGCAAAGCCAACCACCTGCTGGCTACCACACCTATAATACAGGCCAACGAATCAGAGCTATGCTGCAGGAACGGGTGCAATCTGAAGAAAATCTCCAAAGTTAGTTTTTCATCCATTTATTTCTCAGCTCTGGTCTAATGGCTTTATAAACAATGTCCTTCGCTTGTCATATCTATTGAATTTCCACTTGAATAAATTGAAAATCGAACAAAGGGACTCGGAATTTACCTAAACGTTTTCTTCTTAACCTAAAAACATACTTCTTTGCTATAAACGGTTTAAGAGCCCGTAATGGTCAGACCTTCGTCATTTTATAAAAAATGAAATGTTGTCACCCAAGTATATAACTATATTTAGGGTTTTTGTTGAAAGCTTGTCTCTGGAAGAAGCTTGTCTTTGTCTCTGAGTACTATCGGTCAATTTCAGTAATAAAGATTGACGGCGTATTATAGTATAGGTCATCGTTATCGGTCTATTTAACAGCTAAGTATAAAACCAAGCTTGTCACAATTAGAAGAGAGGATATAGAGCTTTGACCCACCATGATGCATCGTACTTACTTGGCTGTCAGGATCAGGGTAATATATTTTACTTCTTGTAAACGTGCTGTCAAATGTTAATGCAGATTAACATGTTCTCCGAGGCACTGTTATATAACAGCACAAACTTCCGAATTCTACTCCGGTAGGCTACGGAGAGAATACGGCTAATACATATGAAGTGGGGCAAGTGCGAGTTTTCACCGAGCGACAGCGTACTCACTCGTAACATCGAATTATATAAAAAAAGCGTTTACTCTCGCTATAACTAGATGGCGCTACTCCAATTCCATATAAAATTTGAGTTTACTGTTTTCGGTATCGACGCGATAAAATCTCACACTAACCACACAGATAATAAATCGAGTAGATAAAAAGATCATACGCATATGAAAATAAGTCTCTTTGTTGCATTGGGGAGAGAGAAAGAGAACTGAAAATCAAGAGAGCAATGTAATTATCTTGATAGTAATTATCTTATGCATTTATCAGCATTTAATGTTATTGAATGAATAACACTTTTTTGGACAGCGTTACGTTTCATCAAGTTTTGGGCCCAGGGTTGTATTAAGAATTGGTCTCAGTCCTTTCGGATATTAATTTATTTTACAGAAGGTAAACGTAGGCAGTAAATTCAAAGTCAATGTTTATACTCTGTGGTTACTTATCCCAATCTCTAAGCCGCACGCGTAGGATTATGATATTACTAATTTAATATCAGACATACTCAGAAATGTCTCATACCAATTAACGCATGAATAATCAACGAGATCCATTACATAGATTAATGATATATTGTTAGGCATATATATGATGTTTGTAGTCGCACTTCTTAGAAACATGCTAGATTTGATTTCTTTTTTCTCACCAGAAAGAGAGTAGAGGTATATATATTTCTCGAGGGGACATCTGCCAAAGCCAGAGGGATGATCAGTCCTTATCTAGAACTATTCCACCCAATTCCCGTGATCTGAGACCCTGTCTCAGTGTCCTTACAGTGCCCCCTTCAAACCTACCTGTAGCCTTCGTGAACCTATCAATTCCCCCTACGATAAGTTTCTTTAGATCTGCTTCACTAATTCTATCCTAGCAGCTTCCATCTTACCAGCGCGTACATGGGTCATTCAGCTATGAAATGCTCTTTGCCTCACTCTGGACACAAAGGATCATCTTGAATTCCCATTATCTTAAGGTGTCTATTAAGCAGAGTGTCCAGTTGTCATGCCTACGACTTCTACTTTGAAGTAAAACTAACATAGCACTAGTTGTACTGTCAACAATAGAAGTGTTGTGTTCTTCTTGCTGAATGACTTCGGAAACATTTTTAACTGTCTATATTATGTTGCGAGTAAAGGTGACGTAAAATACGCTCCACGGAGCAGTCACAGTTAATATACATGTCTCGCATACCCGAGTACAATTTATATTTTCACATTCGTGCAAGTGCTCACAAATAGTTTCACTTGCATCCAGGTTTCATAAAGTCCCTGACACTATCATCAACATCTAATACTTTCAGATAAGCCAATACGCACTGAAGCGGCATGGTTGGTATAAGCTCCATATCTCTTCACCTGTATGGTGAAGGGCCCGTAATGTTAATAGGCCTAAGGCAGATAATAATAATGACGAAAGATGATTATTATGAAATCGTAAGAAATATTAAAATGTAAGATATACTTACATTTAAGAGTGCGTGAAGTCATGTGCGTAAAATTTTAACATCAACAAAAATTTTGTTTGTCTCTAAAACTTTTTGTATACGATAGCCACACTCAGGAGAAGGAACAGGCTGTTTCTTGTGGCCTCATATTCCCACGAGGAGGGGAAGTACGCGGATGAAACTCAATTGAAAACTTGATTCTTTTTTAATGTTTGAATGTGTCCTCTCACACAGGAAACTGAATCTAAATTGGACGCAGAGAGGAAAATGCAGACCTGCTGGTTGCACACTGACGTGGAGTTCCGACACGTGGTGCGCTCCACACACATCGACAAGAGCATCGAGGCCAAGCGGAAGGTTATGTGACATTACTATTTTGTAGTTTTGCCTGCAGAGTTTTCTCGAAGTTTTAAAATTGGAAATATAGATTTGTACTATTCCTGAATTTTATATTTGCCAGCTCGTTTGCCATCCTCGCCTCCACCTTATTGGAGAAATGACACCAAATAAAGTTTTTTAAGCGACGCATTTTCAAATTAAAACTTTCATACACAAAATTAAACCAATAGAGTTCTGTAACATATTATGTTGAATTATTTTTGTCCTTAATCAAGTACGAGTGCCGCAAAGAAGACTGCTGAAGCTGAATCGCAAAAATAGGTTAACTCTAAAATTACTGAATTAAACATTTTCAAATACCTAAATACTACACTGTCAGTTTCTCAACAATTAAGTTACTTATAGATATTTCTTTCCATTAAAAAGATTATTTGAAATCTGGAAAAAGTGCTGTTTTTATGAAATTCGAATTTCACTCCAAAGTGGCTAATCCGTTTGACCTAAAATTTCCTCAAAAAATAGGTTACACATTTTGCATCACAGTTACCGATTAGTTTTTGAATAAATTAAAGAAATTATAAGGTATTCAAATCAATCAACGGCTCCTGTCAAATTTTACAGGAATTTTTGTCCAAGGTAAGCCGTACTAGTATACAGCAAAAAAGATAACAAAGATAAAATTCAAATATGAAAGAAAAAGTCTGGCATTATACTCGAAAAGTAAAATTCAAGAAAGTTTTTTGCAATCAACAGTCAAAAGTCTAGAAATATAAATAGCTAATAGCCAGACCTTCGTGATTTTATAGGATTAGAACGTTTGCTAGCCATTGCAACATTAACCAGTACCACTTAAAGTAAAAACTTTCATGATATCTTCAAAGGGTTGGACAAGGACACAAATTTTCATATCATCCTTGAGAAAAATATTAATAGTTACAGATAATGATTATGTGTGCACAGTAGCCAATTTTCTTTTGTTAATAATAGGACCAGAACAAAAACCTGTACCTCTATTTTTAAAACGATTAAAAAATCACTATTCTATGAATAATTTACACACGCGCGATATCGAGACTCACAGTTTATTGCGTTGCGGCTGAGTGCTCCTAGCGCTGGCATTTTATTTATTTGAAGGGAAAGGGAAAATGATTCACATTTAAAAAGGTGCGGCTAATATTCTTTTGATGTAACGGCTTTTTTAAAAAATATATCATCCTTATTAACAGCTAACTTCAGGACCTGGTCTCTCTCCTTGTAGGAAAGGGAATATGGATCGTAAACCCACCACGCTGCTCCAGTGCGGGTTAATGTTTTTAATTAATAAGTGATCACTATCAGATGATGGCGATAGTGATTGGGTTGGTCACTATCGCTTCTTAACCGGCATGGCTCAAAAGTTACAGAAAACTTCTTAGAAGGAAGAAAACCCAGAATTATTCCAGAATTCGACCCGTGATAAGAATCACAGAAACAACATTAGCTAATCACTAGACTATGGAGGCAGTCATAAAATTAATTTTGTTTTTTTCGAACAGGTAATAAGGATGCTGTTCGTTATCATACTGGAGTTCTTCATCTGCTGGGCACCACTGCATGTTATCAATACGGTAAGACTTCTTACTCTTATGGCAGAGTATACATAGGATATATTTAAATACACATACATACAACACTCAACCGACTGATGTACTTGTTTACTTTGAACATTAATCACGATAGGATGGATGCAAGGAAGCGAGCGGCAGTGATGGCATGCGTTCTTAAGTTTGAGCTCTTAAGTTACGAGTAACAGGTGTAGTTGTTACTTGTAATGAAACTGTAGACTTCTACATTCTCTATTTTATTCATCGAAGTAGTTATTTTTTGGAGCAATCCTGACCACATGATTTTACGCAGCAGCAAGTATTCTAGAACAAATAAGTCGTTCTACTGGTAAAAGAGACAGAGGTTATACAGTGCCTGTTTGTCGGGTGCATCCCAGTAGTACCCCCTAATTTTAGTTCTATAGAACTGTTGATACACCATATTAGTGCTTAGTGTAATTTTGTCCTATTAATTCTATATAGAACATAATGGGACAAAATTAAAGAAATGTAGATATCAACATCTTGTTTGTACGTAACATATAAAATATCTATAGTTTTTATAAATATAATATGGAATCTCTTTTGATTGCAATAATAAATGTCCACTTAAATTTGAGAGTATCTATAAACATACTATATCGAATACAGCTTTGCTTAAATTGCACAAAACGTCTTTAAAATGGAATTGAGGTTTTTAATATATTTTTTTTCTAAACTGAATACTTTGCGCGATAGATACTTCCAAAGTGGTAAAATGTCCCCCCCCCCCTATAACTTCTAAAATAAGAGAATATTTTTTTAGACACAACTACTACTTGGTTTTAACAACTTAGCTTTTGTCACAAGGGACTTTTTTTTGTTAAAAACAAAATGAAATATCAATCAAAATAATATAAAGTTTATAACTTATATGCTATAAGTAAAGTCAAGAGTAAAAACTATACTACAGTTCTATATAGAACTATTGGGATATAATTTGACAGCCAGGTATGGGGTACTACTGGAATGCACCCGTTATGTCAACAAATAGTGGATATTTCTAACGCTAAACAGACTGACAGTGTTCCAGAGAACGGTATAGGTAGTTGTCGGTGTAATACATATGAGGCCACCTGCTGGGATTAATCAACACTGCGTTTTCCAGTGCACCTATTTCCGCAATAGAATGATTCTAAATCATATTTCATATTCGGTGACTTCATTAACATTGACGGAAATCAAATATAATTCAACTGGAAACAAATTAGATATTTAGGTACAAATCAAACCCGTTACACTTTGGTGAAATACTAAATTTTGATATATAGGTATTGATGCGTTTATTACATTAGATATGAATAGGCATCTGCCTGTCAAACCACATGAAAATTAGTTAAGTACAGAACCAGAATTTATTGCAAACAGGCAGTTATAATTTATTTATTTTTAGTATTTTACTCTTCTGGCGCCCTTTGTTTTATCCTTACCAATATTTATAAAAAGTTTGTATGTATGTATGTATGGATGGATGTTTGCTACTCTTTCACCCAAAAACTACTGAATGAATTTTGACGAAACTTCACAAAAATATAGTTTACACATCTAATTAACACATAGGCACATTTCATTACGCGATTCCCATGGTAAGGAGAACTACGCGGGTAATTCCGCGGGCGTCATCTAATGATAATTTATTATTCAAATAAAAATTATATTTCCTTTTGTTTCTACTTTCTTATTTTTGTACATAGGTACAACAATAAGTAAGTAGAAACATATCTGGTCTCGTGATTGCATATTATTTATTACTATTCTGTAATATTAATTATAATTTAGCTCAGTTGAAAAGTTTATTGCTAAAATAAAAAAGGTTGTCTATTTACTCGTTTATTGCAAATACGAGTATCACTCGATAAATATTGCATGTCCAGGAATACTCGGGTAGGTATTCGTATTTATTCCACATTTTCGCTTACGCAAAGAAACGTTCAGTATTTACGGCGGGAGTAAAATAAATTATTACGAGTAGTTATATGTAGGTAAGTAGGTAGTATGAATAAATTATTACTAGGTTCTAGTAACGAATTATTATCGATAGTGTTAATACAGATTTTAAATATTAAAACACTAATAACTGTTCTGATTATATTGAAAATCTTTCTAATTTCGTCGTTCATAAATCGGTCATCGTTTTTTTTTTTCACAATTAAGTATAATGTAAGTGTGTTGTAAAATGTGGGATATTATAATAAACTATAGAATTTTTATCAGAATGAAATTTTATAGATTTTTGTACATACTGATTTGGTCAGAGGATAATCTATTCAATCCTATAAGAAATACTAAGCAGATATTTTTGTGATTTCATCAGGTGCATAAATATTTCATTGAGTTTAATAGTAAAACTACATCTAAAACGAAGTCGATATCCACGAGAACGAAGTTACAAATAACAGCAATGATATTTACCATGACATTATTAAGTACCTACTGCAAATAATAATAGCAAGTAATTCAATGTTTTCCAAGATATTAGAAGTATCTACTAAGAAAAAGACAAACGGCATTTTCTTGGAGGATCTTCTACGCAAACAGCCTCATCAAACAAAGTATACGATCTGGAGACAAATGCAAGTAAAGACTTACAAACGATGATAGTTCAGCTGTTACAAATACCAGTATTATTAGAGCATTGGAAAAATCAAGTCCGTGATTTCCTTCATTAGATACTAGATGATAACCGCGACTCAGCGTGAATTTTTAATTTTTACTATTCTGTGGAAACTCTACAATTTTACAGGGTAATATGTGCCAGAAAAAAATCAGTAAGTCAAAAAAACTTACTTTTCTTTCAATAATATGAACAATCGAATCGAGCAAAATTAATAAATTATTAACTGCTATAGGCCGCCCGCGAATTCACCCGCGTAATTTTTGTACCCGAAGGAGTTTCGTGATAAAACATAGCCTACGTATTATTCTGATATCTAAGCTATTTTATTGTAAAGTTTCTCCAAAATCCATGCGGTCATCCATCCATGCATAGTTACAAACTTTTGCCTTTATAATATTAGTAAGGATGATTTTTTTTCTTTTCTGCAAACCTCGCCATGCTGTTAAAAACAGACTGCTGAAAAATACTTCAGCCTAATCCTCTTTCTGGCCAACCTGTAGAACAATACTTTGTACCGTGTTTTTTCCAACAGATTTATCTATTCTACCCCGAAGAGTTGTACCACTACATTGGTTCGAAGGGCATCGTATGTCTGCAACTGCTAGCCTACTGCTCCTCGTGCTGCAACCCTATCACCTATTGCTTCATGAACAGAAAGTTCCGGCAGGCATTCATAGTTCTCTTCAAAAGCTGCAGACTACTTCGGTAAGTTGATTATTTTATTATTATTGCTGGATATGTATGTTTTTAGGTCCATACAGCTGTCGCTCCCAGTCATTAACATTAATGATTGATAATAATCGTTAGCTCACCAGCCCGTATTGGAGCAGCTTGGTGGGTCTAAGATTCTCTTCTGGTCTTAAGCCACCTATGAAATAGGCTCCAACGATTTTCATAAAATTTTGTATGCAGAAGGTTTCGGGGGCGATTAATCGATATAGCTAAATTTCATTTGTAGAAAACGTATAATTTTCATAAAAATACCGAGTGGGTAACCTTTAAATTTAGAGTAAATGATATTGGGAATTTGTGTTTATTTTTTAAGAAACACGATAATTGAATTACAGCTAGTGTACCAATAATTTATTAATGAAGCCTATCTGATATCTTTGCGATTTTCTTAATTAATATCGTAGAAACGGGGATAGAAACTCAAGAATTGGAATCCAATTCAAATCAACATTGACAAAATCTACCTACTTTTTAGATACACAGACAAAAAAAAACTAAAAATCATACTATTACTAAAATATGATGAATGATTAAAGAATGACCATTTCAGGAGTCTACGCTGTACCTTACAGTTCTAGGTAATTATTAAATTAATATTCAGACTGATAGTCAGAAGACAACTTCAATATTGTTTTAATAATTACCTAGAGCTGTTAGATAGTATTCTAACACAGCTTCACTCTTCAGTATTCCGATAATTAAATATCGACAGCTGTGGTTCACAATTGTCAGTAGGCACAAGGGATATTATGTTCTTTTGGACAGCAGTATTAATTTACCCTTTGATGCTAATGAGAATTTGTAGTACAATACCATTGCCATTTATACAAGTATATCTATGTATCTACTAGGTATATTAAGTAAATATTATCAATATAATGGCCTGGTACTGTACAAGCTTCCCTCCTTATAAGAAAGGGGCTTCGGTGCTAAAATATGGCTGGCTTTGTGAAATAATTGCTGCCGTTTCACCCGCGCATACACCCTTCCTGTTGAAATATCTAGATGTGGATTGTAATCCTTTTGAGTCTGGTTATAATATACAAATATAACTTATGCAATTCAACTGGTAGTTTCAGAAATTAGTCTGTTTAAATAAACGAACAAACAAACTCGTCCGCTTTATAATTGCAGTGTAATTATGTTACCAAGTAAGTACTCGTAATAGCACCTATATCCAATATTTTTACATTTATTATAAGACTAGCGGACGCCCGCGACTTCGTCCGCGTGTTAACCTCTTAGGTACACTTTTAATTTTAAAGACAGACTTTTATATAAAGTGTGCTCTTTCCCCGCTACCCCTCTCAATTCAATTTTTTTCTAGTTTCCCGTCAAGCAATATCTTCCGTCCCGTCCCGCGTACTAAAGATCTACATTCTCGTTAAACATTGTATGATATTACAGTACATTAACATTAACAAAATATATTTATGGCAAGCTGATGTGTATAGCTTAAATAGTCTATTTCACTTTTGAGTCCAACTTTCATAATAAACAAAACTAATTTACAATCTGACATGCAGATCTAGAGATTAGCCCGTTTAAACAAACGAACAAACTTTTTCGTATATTATATAAATATGATCTGCCATGCCAAATAAATTGAAAGAAAAGATCAAAGATCGAATTCTCAAAGAATATCAGTACCAAAATGTTGACCCCTAGTCAGTACGTATAACATAACATGGAGTAGGTCAGCTTAATTTGGACAATATAGCGGCAATGTTATGTTTTTAGAAATTTTGTAATACCTCCGAAACTATATAACTAATTAACATAGAGTCATTCGGGTCAAGTGTGCGCACTTTACTGTTTACAGGCTCATAGAGCAGAACCAAAGCAGAAATTGGAAAATAAAAAAAATGTTTCGAAAAGAATGTTTATTAGCCTACAAATTGAAACAGAAAATAAAACATCCTGTTCCATAGTTAACAAAAAAAATCAAAATTTTGATAGTAAGTCGGAATGCGGACACTTGACCCGTATTGCGGGTAAGTGTACGCAGCCCTGTGGGGTAAGTAGACGCAATAGGGTAAGTGAGCGCATTCGATAAATAATCAATATATAACAAAGAAATTGAAATTAAACTTGGATCATCAAACAAAAAAAGGTAAAGCCATCTTAACGAAATATTTAGTTTTCATTTAAACACAGTCAAAAGTATCTTAAAATCTAACATTAAGTCTTGCAATGGAGATCTATCTGTTATTAAATCTTCATGAATATTCTTATCTCTAGTACACAAATAAAACAATCAACACTACAGACAAAGTATTTTAACATTAAACCTGTTGATATGAATGACAATATCATGATATTGTTCAAAAATTTGAAGAATTTTAAATCAAATTAGAAGAATAATCACAAACAAATATATTATTATCACCTTCCTGAGAAACACACAATTCATGCCATCAATCCTTATTCTTTACGTATTGAATCCATTCTTCTGTTGGTCAACATATTTATCTTAACATAGGTAACGGGGAATAGTATTGGGCTAGGTCTAACTTTAAAAGGTTTTTTCTTAGTTTAAGCGTGCGGGTAAGTGTGCGCATGCGCACACTTATCCGCGCACACTTTACCCAGAATGCCTAATATCAAACAAATGGCTGCCGACTTGCAAACACTCAACTTAACCTTAAATAATGATTAAATAAAGACAGGAGAATATGCACTTCATAAACTAAAACGTCGCATACCGTCTTCACATAACAATTTTAGAAGTATCCGTGTTTTCCGACACGCTAAAAAGTTGAAATTAAATCAACAAAAATACTTTTTTGACAATTACTAACAGAGTGCACATTGTAAGGCGTTTGGGCATGTGACAACTAATTCACCTTACCGGTGCCCCTGATTGACCAAAACAAACTCCTCACCTCCAGTGCCCCTTCCTGGAGATAGAAGCAGTGCGCTCACTTACCCACTGCGCTCGGTTACCCCGAATGACTTTACTGTAAAAGGCAAATGTTATCTTTATAATATCCTTGTGATTATTAAATAATTTATTTTGATAAGGATATAAATAATGACGTAAACGTAAGCATATGAATTAAATGATTTTTTATAATACAAAAAGTTATATGTATGCCAAAATATAAAAGATAGATACATGCTATCGCGGACTTTTTTGTAGAACTTTTTAAGATGCATAAAGTTTAGTTTATAGTTGTTTAGTATAGTTTAGTCCAATAGTTAAGGCAGCGTACGCGAAATAATGCCGATTTAATAAATTTCACGGACCGACTCGCGCGACAAAAACAGTGGTAACTCAGGTAATATTTACAAACAAATATAAAATATAGCCTATGACACTCACCGATAACGTAGCATTCTGCTGGTGAATGAATTTTTAAAATCGGATCAGTAGTTCCGAAGATTAGCCCCGACAGAGATTTATTTACAAACTTCCAAATTACAAACTTCCTCTTATAATATTAGTATAGACTATATCTGCCCTTAAGACAATAACCTGACGAGGCAACCTTCAACATAAATACGGGTGGTGGCGCTAGTGTGACGTGCAAGTAATAATGGTCTCGTAATTAATGTGTTTTAAAATTGGAAAATCAACAAATTACAGTTTAAATAAAACATAAATCTGTTCATGAACGTCCAATTTCGTCGTAGTAATGTTCGCAAGGCTGTAAATAAAGTGAACTGATGATTGTATGATATTTTAAAAACTGAACAGTGACTATGAAAAAGTGCTAAGTGACAGTTATTATTATACACAAAAGAATAATGAAATGGAATATTTACAGTGAGTATTCATGAATTAACTGTGCAAGTACTATGTTATAACTGAATATAACAAATATATACAAGAACATTGATCACTTATAACATAATTGTTACAAGAAATTATCGTATTACCCACTAAAAAGTTTTGTTGCTCATTGACGCCGATTTTAAATACCTGTCTATTTTATGTACTACGGATGTGAAATATACGTTGAAGAGATAAATATACGAGTACCTATCACAGAAAAAGAGTAATTACGATCAATAACGACTGCATTTGAATAAATTAATCACAATACCTACTACATTGTATTATACTACTTCAATGCAATAATTCAATTCAATTCAATATTTTAAATTATTGGACAGTTCTACGAATAATTCTTCCAGCTCTTAGTCCAGATACATTCCTGGTACATAATCAATAAAAATAGATTGTTTTAGCCTCGATGCTAAAAGCACTGCTGCTTTGTTTGTTGTTCTGTGATTTTACCGAACTGGTTTTCAGTATATGATAATAAGTTATAATGCTACACAGCGGATCCCCAGACAAAAGTAAGTCTGATTCTAACTTAAACAAAGAAAACCATGACGATTCCTCAATTAACCAATTGTTACGAAATAAACGTAAGAGACGGGACTCTTTTACGCCAGATTTCGAAGCTTTCAAGGAAGAAATTAAAGAATTAATCGGTTCATGGATGAAACAACATGAAAACCAGCTGGATAAAATTTCAACTACCCTGATAAATATACAAAAAACTAATTCGGATATTGAAACCTCCATTACGTTCCTAAATACTCAATATGAAGATATAAAATGCAAGGTTGAAAATCTTGAAAAAGAAAAGAAAAAAGAACAAGAACATATTCAAATTCTGGAGGAAAAGATTGAGGAACTCCAAAGAAATGCACGCAAGGCAACATTGGAGCTAAGAAATACACCTAGTTCAAATACTGAAACAAAAGAGGACTTAAGGAAACTATTTATGAACCTTGCAAGTAAAACTAATGTCATGATAAACAAATATGATATTCGTGATATTTACCGGATTAAGAACACCCAAACGAAAGATAGTCCAATCATAATAGAACTATCATCTGTGTCAATTAAAACGGACATGCTTAAAGCAACTAAAATGTACAACAGAAAGAATAAAACCAACAAATTAAATGCCTCACATCTTGGCCTCAACAACAACACGACTCCTATATATCTTGTAGAACAATTAACTCCCAAAGCAAATAGACTGTACTTTCTGGCAAGAGGACTAATCAAAACAAACTCTTACAAATTCGTCTGGACAGCAAACGGAAAAGTGTTCATAAGAAAAGGAGAAAACTCAGCGATCATTCGAATCACTAGCGAAGCTCAGTTACATAAACTGGGGAATGAAGCATGACTATTTTTAAGATTATATCAATATATTGTTAGTTTTAAAATGGATTATCTTGTACCTATTATTTTTATATGTTTAAAACACACACTCACCACAACTTACAATACTAACACACTCTCAACAACCTACATTTTACTATCGAAAAATCTTTTCCAAATGTATATTTATTGCATAGTTAGAACCATAAAAATTGAGCTCAAAACTAATTTTTTAATCCATAGTTTTAACGACCTTTCACATAATTATAGTTAAAAGGTCCTAATTTACTGTCTATGGAAGAAATAGACTCATTAAAACTTGCTCAGTGTACAATAAGTGATCCTAAAAATTGTAAACAGCTTATTTATAACAACACCTCCAAGATCAGCTGTCTTAACATCATAACACAAAATATCCGGAGTATATACAAAAATATAGATGATTTTGAAACACTACTATCCGAACTTCACTTTGATTGTGACATTCTGATTTTAACCGAGTGCCGAATTCTTAGCCAAAAACAATTACCATTAATTGAAAGCTATGATAGTTTCAGTAGCGAAAATAACTTTAACCAAAACGGGGGTGTTGCGGTATATATAAAAAACACGTTACAAAATGCTACAGTTACTGAAAAATCATTAAATGGCGCAACTTGTATGTCAATTACTATTGGCGGAAATACCGCTGTTTTTGCGATATACCGCTCACCTTCTTTTAAAACGGTCGATGACTTCATCGATTCGCTTTACAACTTAATATGCTCGTATAAAGACTACAACAATTTAATAATTACGGGCGATATAAATATAAATATTGTAAAAGATAGCACTGACAGCAATAGGCATAATTATCTAAACGCGCTTGCTGAACAAGGAATACTTATAACTTATTAAAAAAAGTCAAAAGAAACTACGAACGCACTGAGATTACAAAATCCATAAAAAACCCTTTTGAGCTGTGGAAAAATATTAAAACTATTACAAATATACCTAAAAATAAAAAGCGTAGCATTGAGCTATTAAATATTAAGTCATCAGAAAGTGACTCTCTAAATTTTGTAAATGACTACTTTTCTTATCTAAGGAAAATCTTTCGCAGAAAAGATAATAGTTAATCAGCCAGTTGATAATACACAGGATAATCTAATCAATGATGCTCCGCTTATGTCTTTCGGTCTAATAAATACTGATGAAAACGAAGTCAACGCCATCATAACGAATCTTAAAAACAGTAGTGCATCTGGATGGGATAACATATCCACCAAATTTGTTAAAGCAGCAAAACAGATTCTTATCCCTATTTTAACAACCCTTTACAACACCTGCTTTGATCAAGGTATTTTCCCTAATGCTTTTAAGTTATCCCTAATTCACCCTATTCATAAAAGTGGAAATAAAAACTTAGTAGATAACTACAGACCGATATCCGTGTTGTCAGTATTTTCCAAAATTTTCGAAAAAATTATAAACGTAAGATTAAATAGCTATCTACAAGAACGTAAGATTCTATCTGAAACTCAATATGGTTTCAGAAGTGGTATATCTACTGAGGATGCAGTTGTAGACCTCACTAACGAAATTGTAACGAGGCTAGACCAGGGCCTTAAATGCATTGGTGTATTTTTGGATCTGGCCAAGGCCTTTGATACCGTATCTATTCCTATACTCTTGGATAAACTCAGTCACATAGGTATTAGAGGTACCCCATTTAAGATTTTCGAAAGTTACCTGAACAACAGACGACAACGCGTAAAAATTGGTAATGCTGTAAGTCGAGACGCATCAATATCTTACGGTGTTCCCCAAGGTAGTGTTCTAGGACCTACCCTGTTCTCAATATATATCAATGACATTTCTCTAAGTTCTAACCACAAATGTAAAATTTATTCCTATGCAGACGACACGGCCTTAATTTTTCATGGTGATACTTGGGATGAAGTCAAACATAACGCCGAGAACGGTCTAAGAAATGTTTGCAATTGGCTTAAAAGAAACTTCTTAACCTTAAATATTTCTAAAACTAAATCTATTACATTTTCAATAAGTAAACGTACACAACCTAGTGTCGGACTTGACATAAAATGCCATTCTTGTCCCTACAATAAAGAAGTTCAATGCAATTGTCCTAAAATTGATAAGGTATCTGAGTACAAGTATCTAGGCGTAATAATAGACCAACACCTAAATTGGTATAAGCAAATAGATTGCTTAATACATAAGACTAGAAACTTAATATGGATCTTTAAAAAGTTACGTCACGTTGTACCACCTGATCTATTGAGAAATATATATTTAGCCCTAGGACAGTCAATCCTAACATATTGCATACCCGCGTGGGGCGGGGCATGCAAGACTAAGCTCATTCATTTAGAACGAGCCCAACGATCCCTTCTGAAAGTAATGTATTTTAAAACCTACAGACATCCAACACATTATTTTATACAAAACAGCAAAAATTCTTACAATTAGACAACTATACATTTTACAGTCAGTCGCAAGAATCCATCGCACAACTAAATACGATAAAACACATAAAAACAGAAGACGTAACCATGCCGTTATGACCCCCCATCCCTGTAGTACTACGTTTGCAAGTAGACAATATAAATATCAATCTTCCTTCTTATATAATAAACTAAACAGAATTCTCAATATTTATGACGTACACCTATCAGAATTAAAAATTAAATTATCTAATTGGCTTAATAACTTAGCATACGACGATACAGAAAAACTATTAAAATCACAAACTTAGAAATTAAATCAATAATAAGCAAATATTAATTAATAAATAAAACTGAATGAAAAAAAAAAAAAATTATTAAATTACAAATACTACTACATGTTACACAATTATTTGGAGTAGACAACCACACACACAGACACACACACACACACACACACACACACATACACTTACACATAAATACACACCCACACCCACACACACTCATACTGGTTTTTGTTTGCATGTTAGGCTAATTATTTTCTTTTTATTTTGTTCCATAATTATTGTTAAAATAATACAGATGTGACTGAGGAGGAAGAGCGGGAATCCTGAGACACAGGTTTTTAAAACTTACTTCAGGATCCCCAGCACAATTGTAAAATTACTTATTTTAATAATAAATTTCATTTCATTTCATTTCATTTCATTTCATTTCATTTCATTTCAACCTTCTGGCACAAGCGCATGGAAAGTCGTTTGCTTTATAAAAAACTGAATTGATATCTCGACAAAAGTTCTCAGTATCTTTAGAATGTTCCAACAAAAGATGAGCTTATTAAACTTTTTAACCGACGAAAAAAATCGGAGGAGGTTCTCAATTCGACACGTATATTTTTTTTATGTATGACCACGCATAACTTTTTACAGAGCTGTTCGATTTGATAGTTATTTTTTTTATTAGAAAGGGCACACTTCCAAGGTGGTCCCATTGTCATCATGTTAGGATCTGATGATGATATCTTGGGAAAATTGAAGGAACTCTTCAAATTTTATAGGCACACTTGCAGCGATTTCTTTTTTGTGTAAGTATCGGTAGCTTTTTGGCTACAAGTGCCGTATAATATACTATGACAGTACGAGTACGTTATGTGACCATAAATCATTAAAAAGTAAGAAATAAAAATTTTTAACAAAAAATAGAACCGACTCAAAACGCACTAAGAAGTAAAAAATAACTGTGTCATTTAGTTGCTTTAATATACTTAATAATTTGGTGATAAATAATAATACTAGGCGTTTGATTAAAAAGGATGGATAAAACAATATTTTTAACAATAGATACTTAAGCATATCTACGAAGTCGGTGCCAGCAAGTTTTAGGAATATTTATTTAACGTAGTAAAGCAGTTTGGGGGTTCTAGGTAATGTCGTTAAAGTAGAAACCTTGGCTGGCAATGACTTTAAAAAAAATCACTTTGAAAAATTTTTACATTGACGATTGTTAAAAAATTTTAATTGTAAATTTTTTTATCATCTTTATAACCGGTATTAGCTAATTGAAGTAACGATAACGTTTTTGCAAAATAGAGTTTTTACACATAAACTGAAATCTAGAAAAATAATTTAAACTTTTAAAATTATAGTTATTGATTTGATTTATATATAATGATTACACCATTCATAAGAATGAGTGTATTTTATACACCTAGTTGCAATTTCAGTTTTTGTGTGCTTATAATTTTGCGTAATTTTATAATCTACTGGCGTGTTCACAATGACATATTCACGTTTTGTACTTTTTTTTTTAAATGTGGCATACAACAAAAGACATTAATCACAAAAATATAAGTAATGATTTATAGCAGACCGATTCCAGCTGGCGGACCTGCGACCCTTCAGGGCTACATTATTCATATCTGAACAAGTGTTCATTTACTTAAGGCGCGTTCCCATCAGAACTGATGTAAAAGTCACTCATTTGACTTAGGATTTAGATCTATACTTATGTATGAGCGTAGGAAAGTAGGCTCCTCTCTAGAAGAGCGGTTAGACCCTTTTTTTTATTCACTACAAGTTAGCCCTTGACTGCAATCACACCTGATAGTAGGTAAGTGATGATGATAAATGATGATGATAAATGATGATGATCTATGACGGAAGCGGGCTAACTTGTTATGAGAAGGATAACACGCCCTTCCGTTCTTACATGACATCGTACCGAAACGCTAAATGGCTTGGCTTGATCAATTTTAACGCTCACGAATTCCATAGGTGCGTAGCAAAATGCAAATTAAAAGAGTTTTTCTTTATATTCGATTTTAAATTCTAGAAATCTAGGTTTTTCTGTATGACCCTCCAACCCGTACACAGAAGACAACGTACCTGCGTTTCACTAGAAAACCGAATCATTCTCAGGAAATGATGACTCTACAATGTTTAATTGCGAATTTCCCAATATTTGTGAAATACATAAAACAGAGTACGCAAACAAACGTAGATTCACAATAACATATTTTCAAATTTTGTTGAATATAATCCTTTATGTGAGAAAATTTTCAAAGATTAAATTTATAATATTAATTTAATCTTTGTATCTTAAAAATGACAATTTTCTTTTGTATTGACCTTTATACCTCTTACCTATTACTTAGACTTACTTAACTTTCAATAAGATGACAGGGACCTCAGCTGGAAGTGCGTTGGCGTTAGCCTTTAGAAGCCTTTAAATTAACGAGAAGTACATGAAGGCTTCGACTTCTTTGCACATCTACAGGCTTTTATCTTATGACGTCATATAACAGGACACCTACCAATTGGCATCATCTTTTATTTATCATAATGCAGGCCCATTCTGTTTTAATACGTACAATTCAAAAAATGATCTAACTAAAGAAACAATTTTACTACAGTTGATAGAATGAATGAGGTCTAGAGTTGTCTTTTCCTTACTTTCGGAGATATAGATACACCGTTCATATTGTCTCTTTTAAATCACATTTCAATTCACGAACTATATACGACCATGCCATATATGGAATGAGAAATAATTAGGATGTAATTGTTATTTGATATTTCCACGTAGCATAAGATGATCGCAGGAGCTTTGGACAGATAGTCATACGAGTATATGACAAAAGATACGGGTTCCGTTGTTTTCCTTTGAAAGTACAGCCTACCTACATATTACCTACATATGGAATGCTACGGAATATTTTCTCCATAACTGCTGAACTGAATATTTCCAGCACGTCGCAGAAATCATGAATTTTATAGCATTTTCGTCTTAATAAACGAAGATCGGTGTCATCGGTGCTTCTTTTTCATGGTTATAGCCAGTTCAACGCTGCATTTGAAATTATGATATTAAGGAACAAAATTTTATTAGTTTGGCTCGGACCAGCGCACTCTGCAATAAGGAGAGAAGGAAAATAAGAGTGCATTTTTATTATCCCCGCTCTTATGGACAGGCGCCCTTAACATCCGCTTACCACGCGGCCACTTTAATATAAAGCCTGTCTTGGATATTAAATATAGATACATTCAGCTACATTTTCTGAGAATGGATCTGAAGGCTGACCTTCTAAGTGGAATTTATTTCCATCTATTTATCAGCTTGTTGTAAGAAGCTGTATTTATGATTAACCTCAATTACATATTTGTAAATGTTATATCTTATTTTGGGTATGTATGGGACATAGAACTAGTATCTCACTACTCTCTTGGTGACTTTCTCTATAAAGAGCTGAGGTACTTACATAACCATTGTAAGTCAGTGAACATATGCCAATACAGATATATTAAAAAATGATGATAAGACGTCAATTAGTGATGTCAAAGTATAATTTTATTAAAGTAATATATTAGTTAATTAAATATGTTTTAATTTAAAAAAGTCGTTCATTTCGTAAATTGTATTTTGGCTGAGAGCATTAAACATATATTTTTTGAACTTCTGTAGAGGCATGTTTTTAGTTTCCTCTGATAAATGGTTATATGTGTTAACCGCCATGCAATATACATTTTTTTTAAAAAGTGATATTTTCAGAGGTATTTGAATTTTATTAATTTTAACAGCTCTGCAATGTTCTTTTTTACAAACAAACACAATTCAAAAACATATAGTGCAGGCAATGGTAAAATTTTCTTATTTTTAAATATTGGCTTGCAGCTGTCAGTAAAATCAGCTCCACAAATAGCACGGAGGCAACGTTTTTGGGCCCTAAAAACTCGTATCACATCTACAGAGTTACCCCATAAAATTAAACCGTAGCGTAACACAGATGACACATATCCCTGATAGGCTAAGAGTGGTGCTGCTTCGATACTGTATTTCATTGGTCTCCTGCCTGATTGAGATTTTATCTATTTTTAAACATACTTTATTTATGTGTTTTTTCCAGTTACAGTGTTGATCTATCGTAAGACCTAAAAACGTGGCAGTATCAGTTTCTTTTATTTTTACTCCATTATATGAAACGTTTAATGGAGTTATCTGTTTGTGATAAGTTTTAAAAGTTATTAATTGCGTTTTGTCTAAATTGATATTTAGGTTATTTTTAGTCAACCATGTTACGATGTTTTCCAATGCTCTATTGATTTCAATCTCAAGTGATTGCTGATCTTTACCCTTTATAACTACAGTAGTATCATCAGCGAATAAAATTGTTTTTTGTTCAGTGCAGTGTGGCAAATCATTTATGTATAGTAGAAAGAGGTCCTAGAATACTTCCTTGAGGAACTCCTACACGATTATGGATTAAATCTGACTTGTATGTTATTTTACGGTTCTTAACAATTTTGGTCACTTCTACAAATTGAGTTCGGTTATTTAAATAACTGTTAATCCATCTGTGCGCGTTTCCTCTAATACCATACCTATATAGTTTATTTAAAAGGATTTGGTGAGCCACATGATCAAAGGCTTGACTCATATCTATTTTTGTTTTTTAATGCCTTTCAACTGACTGTCCCAGATCAGAGTAACCTAGTAAGATGGGGAAAAGCCTCGGAAAAATCTTGCTATACCTGTGGTGAGGCAGTGGGCACTGCAAGGCACTTATTGGTAGGTTGCAAGGTGCTCCTGGACAGGGATCTCTACTCACGCCGCCACGACAGAGTACTAGAAATCATACGTGAAGCTATAAGCCTTTCAGTAGCTAGGGCTCAAAAAGGGTTGACGACGAATAAAAGACAAACTAACTTCGTTAAAGCAGGCTCAAGTACAAATTCCACCAGCAAGCCTTATTCAATTCTGGGCTCTGCTCCTGATTGGACTATATTAATGGACACGTATGAAAAGCACTATAAAATCCCGGAAGACTTAGCTATTACGACATCTAGACCGGACATATTTCTTTTTTCCAAACAAATCAAACGTATAGTACTTGTTGAGCTTACCGTGCCGTGGGAAACAAACATCCCTAAAGACCATGTATTCAAAGTGAATAAATATTATGACCTTACTAATGAACTAACCAAAAATGGCTATGTGGTTAGTTTATACGCGTTAGAAGTGGGTGCGAGGGGTATACCAGCTAAGTCTCTCTACAACCTGCTAAAAGACCTTGGCCTCACTAGAAGTGCAGTAAGCTCCATATTGGAACGAGTGTCCAAAGCTGCTCTAGTAGGGTCCTTCCGAATTTGGCTGGGCAGGGAGAATAACTTGAACAGAGGAGGTAAGTGTTGACGCGCGTCACTAAGGGTACCCTTAAACCTACACCCGAGTCACAAGTCTCGGGCTCTATTCGGAGTTTTTCTCTCAGCCACGCGATGGACCCGGCACCCGCCCGGTGAATCCATGGAATGCTAAGATATTCGTCTCCTCTTATTTTTTTTTTGTAAAAGAATGCTTGCCATATTTTAATTGTACAAATAGTCCATTGAACGGGGATTCCAACACTCCAACCCGGGCACTTAACTATCGACCTTTCGAAGTTTCGAGCTTTATTGGCTTGGTGTTATTTTTTTTCTTTTAAAGCTTTACTGATTATTAAAACTGACGATGTATAGAGCTTTACAGTCCATTATAAAATGGCTTATGATGATGTATATAAGTCATGCACGTGCCTCAATGGGATAGTGTTGTAGGTGCTGCTTTCCTGAGCACGCGGACGGCAGCAAGCAGGTCACTCCACCACCGTCCAGCCAGGAGGTTACGGCGTGTGCGGTGAGAGGCAGCCACACTGGCCGCTCAGGTAAGTCAAAGTCAAATTCTATTATTATAAAAATTTTAAATATAAAGAAATGTCTATTTTTTACATTATATTAATTGGTCTTAAAGTAAGCCATAAGTTGTCCTAGTCTGGAAAGTAGTAGTAGTAGTCATACCAAACTTTGCCTGATTATTTATTGCTTATCGCAGAAAAATATTCAACACTGCCTCGCTCAGAGTCGGTACTCCAAAATACTTACGTAGAAAGTTTGTATTATTTGATATTTTTTGTGTGAATAGAGCTGGACGGACTAGAAGGTGAGGATTGTGTTTAGCAGCGGCTCTCAAAGCACTGCTTTGGGAAGCAGCGCGCACCCCGCCCTGCCCGCGCCCGCCGTCGCAAGGCCCGTCACCCAAGTAAGTGATCATTAGATACTGCCAGATACGACTACTGCCTACCAACCCGCATTGTAGCAGCGTGACAGAGGCCTGGCCATTAGATTGATACTGATGATGATAATGGGGATATGACTGTGTTTTAATAACGCTGGATAAAGATGAAGGGATTGCGAATGAGTATGAATTGTGAATATATTTATTGCTATTTTACGTCAAAAGTCAACGAATACTATCGCATCATCTAAGTATGCTCCTGTTTCTGTATAAAACCTGAGCATATTGAGTACATTGGGATTTACTTTAAACAACTTTATTTTCGCTGAAAATTGCAGGATACTTAAATATTACACCGCTGATATTTATATAGTATGCACTATCCGGGGATTCGAGTTTGAAGTTGCAATGATGTGGAATTTTAGATATTCTCGATATTTACCGATAGATTCCAAGTTCCTTCACAGTTTCAACTTGAGATATTAATCTGAATTGAGTTATAGATCAAAGTAGACAATAAGTCGACGTTAAACTAAGATATATTAGATTTTCTACTCCGTGCCCAAGTTATTAATCTCTTGTGCTAACTAACTGCTCGTGATTGATTAACGGGAGAAACATGATCCGGTTTCCGAACTAACGTCACGGCCATGACTGTGTTATGTAGAGCGACAGCGTAATTTTTTTTATATATATACTTGTTGCAGAATAGAATTTTATCACTTATTCATACAATTGTGAAATACGTACATATTAATATTTTTGCAATATTTAGTCAATCGTGTTGTTCCGATAGGTAATAATCCTTATAATAAATGGTCTTTAATTAAATTCTCTCATATATTGTTTTTTTAACAATGCTTATGAAAACGGTTAAAAATTTATATAAAAATACAGTCCTGCTGCAGAGCAAAGCAAACGGGCTATTATAATTATAGGGATACGTTTAAATCAACATCTAACCAACCAATCAGACTTCAGACTAGAAATTCGAAGAAAAATCCTTTTCATTATTCAAATTGATAAAAATTTGAGCTCTAAAACCTTGAGATTTCGAATTGAACTTAAAAAATTGTACTTTTAGCCATGATTGCACAAAAATCACAGAAATAAGAACATTTATATAATACAGCTTCGCCCACCATTTAGGGCAGTAAAGGTCGTGGCCTAGCAATAAAATGCGGTTTTATATTACAGACGGAGTTAAACAATTAATATTCAAAAATTAATGGCCTTAGTTTGTGACTCAGATTACATATTAGAAAAATTATTGTAAAGGTTAAGGCCCCTATTCCACCAGCGTTTTGCGAGCGTCAGCGTTTCTTCAACATCTGCGCAACGGTCATTGACAACAAGTACAATCTTGTACATTGTTTAACCACCTGTAAAATGTATTCCTTTCTTACCTCAAAATTATAACAAGCCTCTCTTCCGTATGTAGTTTCCGACATTCGCAAATATTTATAAAATTCAGATTCGTTTTTTAATACTATCACGGTACAGTGCGAAATATTCAATTTCTTGTTTTTGGACCATATAGGATTTTCCCAAAAGTGGCGATGATAATTTCAAATTTTTTACGTTATTTTCGTCGAGTAGTGTTTCTTGTCGGAGTTTATTTTTTCTTTGATTGTACGCGGAAACGCTGACGTTCGCAAAACGCTGGTGGAATAGGGACTACTGTAGGCATGTGTTATGTTTAATTCATTAACGATCACCATCAGATGTTGACGATATTGATCGGGTCCGACGACTTAACGTGAAAGCGTGAATCACGGCGGCGTAACACTTAGGGCTTAAATGTTACTTACTATTTCTTATAAGAAAGAAATTCTTAAAACTAATCCATAGCCCGACTCAGGATACGACCTACACCTGCACCTCGTGATCGAAGTAGCAGTAGGCTAACCATTAGAAACTCAACCAACGAGGCAGTCTCGTTAAGTCAACGTAGTCCTAAGTTATTTAGCATTCCAGTCTATAATCTGTCTCAAGGGTTGTTTCATATTTGACAGGTTATCGAGACAGGCGAGGAAGGGAGTCAATTCCTATATCGCATTACGTGGCCCCGGGCAGGGCAGGCCAAGAGCACAGGACCAACACAGCCCCTCTATGAATAGGAGGCATCGGGACCATGCGTTTAGTGTACGTGATTCAATACGTTAGTGAAATAGTGATAACATTAATAAAACTTAAAATATCAACGAATTTACAATTTTTAGCAGATTCAAAAAGACTTGAAAAAAATGAAGCTTGTAATGTTACATATAAAGAATATTTAATAAGGATAATGAACAATTCTTTGTTGTTTATACAATATGGGAAAATAGTAAATTAGTTACAATATTAATTAATATTTTATTTTAACACCAAATAAAATACTTTTAAAATTGACATTTATTTATAATTAAAAAATCTTTGTCTACTTTATTGTAAATATATTAAGCAATGTGCTTTAGTTATTTTTTTTATAGTTTATTTTACATTTATTGTGTTAATTTTTACAGTAACTATAATGTATGAATGTGGTTACCTGTGATGTAACAGGGTATGTTTAGTATAACGATTACGAAGATAAATGTATTACCGGATATTATGATAACAATACATGACGAATACTTATAACACTTACTTACTTTGTAATCAGTGTCTAGCTAAGATAATTCAAGTAAATATTATATTGTAAATAGTAATATATTTTGTAAGGTTATAATAGATAGGATTGAAACACTTGGGCGACAAAACTGTAGTATTCTACAAAAAAATGATATTTTTTGTAACACAGTCTACTGAAATTGTGGTACATATTCAAGTAATATAACAATGACGAGATTGTTACCTTCAACGCAATGATGTTAAATGAAGGGATAAATGCACTTTTGTTTTTTAATGTGTTTTGTCTATTTATTGACGCATGTTGGGTTATAGATTTAGAAATATGACCAAGATATGAAGAAACCTACATAATATAAAATATAATGTTATTCTAGCATTTTTTCAATACATACGAGCAAAAGCTTTAAATGTTATTTAATATAATATATTATTTTACACGTAAGCAAATCTTTAGTTAACAAAGAAATTGTAAATAGAATACATTAATTTTATAAATTATACATACAAATAAAATTTCATTTTATTAAGAGAACATAGATACTTACATAACATCACGCCTCGTTCCCATATGGGTAGGCAGAGATTACATCTTTCCATTTGCCACGTTCCGTGCATATTCCTTAGCTTCTTCCACACCCATTAATCCTTTCATACAAGATCGTCGGTTTAGGATACTCTTGACCTGGATATTGTTTAAAATATACTGAATTTGGTTTAGGAGTATTCGCCTAGGTCTTCCCCTTCCAACATTTCCATTCACTCTTGCCCCATAAATCTCTTTTGTTAATCTTCTTTCAACCATTCTCTCTACATGCTCAAACCATCTAAACATCCCTATCTCTATTTTAGTCACTACATCTTCTTTTACATCACATTGATCTCTTATTATACTATTGTTAACTCTGTTACACAGTTTTAATCCGCACATACTATTAATAAGAGAAATATCACCAAAACAAAAGTCATATAGATATAATATTATATGTGAATGCATATTGTGTACAAAATTGTATTTATAACTGATCCAACATAGTATATCTTAATCTTTGGACTCATTTCCGTGATCATGAAGTATTATAAGAATTTACCGTTTTAATATAGGTATATAAATCCTCTTAGAAAACAACACAAATGATAAGATTATACGAAAGAACAATATCATATGATGAGATTATAGTAAAGATTTAAAATTTAAATAAAATAACTATACACAAGTACTACAACTACAACTATGTAAATAGTTTTTGTATTATATAGTTTTATAAATAATGGTGTTTTTGTGTATGAATGTTATTTAATAAGATGTGTAGAATATTTTAATAAAAATAAATACAGTTGTAGAAATCTTCTGCTACACAAGTATATATTTTTTGTAATATCGAACAAAATTATTATGATGTTGTGTAGTATGAACGTTGTAAACAAAAATGCATATTTCTTTATATTGATGCATGTATATACATTAAAATGACATTTTCCTATCATGACAATTAAATTATTAAGTAATTAAATATATATTATTGGTTGTGTCCAGGTTACAGTTGTGATTATATTGTTGTAGTGAAATAGTTTATTTATTTATCTTTATTATCTAAATAAAAAATGTTAGCGAAAAACGTAAGTATGTATTCAAATTATTCTGAGATGTAAGACTTAATACGATTTATTTAGTTTTATTAATTTCTGAACTTTGAGTGTTTGAAATAAATGTTATGTCGAAATAAAAGGTTGTAATTTGTTTATATCACCCATCAAAAATGCAATTAAATAAGAACGAAAGATAAAATTAATTTTTAAATGCTTTTTAAATATCTTCAACTAAACAGATTTTGATAATCAGTCTCATTGGTTTCTACCGCTATAAAATATTGAGCAAAGCAAATCACCTTCCATGTTCCGTCTCTTATCCAGATTGAAAACTATCCAGAAGGTACCGTTATGATAGTTTTACAGTCTATATTGTAGGTAGTATAGCATAGTACACATAAAATGGATAGATAATCTCATTTCAAAACACTGTCAAAGAAAACATAACCATAGTTCGTTACTTGATAACAAGACACTCTAAAGATATCTGATCGATAGAATCTGAGTTTATCGTTAATTCCTTTACGATACCACTCACCCAGATGTCGATCGACTTACTCGTATATTTATAAAAATCGTAGTAAAACTAGTAACGAAGGGTTTGTGATGATGGTGATGTTGAATCTGTAACCAAAGCTAACGTTTATCGTATTTTTTATGTAATTTTTTTGTGTATTAGTATGAATTTATTTGAATATATGTATCTTATTAAATTACACCACCTGCAGCTTAGTACTGATATTTTCCTAAGTCCAAGGTTGTCTGGAAGAAATCGCTACTAAGCGATAAGGCCGCCTTTTGTACCTCTATTTCCTTCTGTATGTTTTTATGTTATCTAATGTGGGGTACAAACAAAGAATAAATAAATAATTATTATTTTATATTAATTACCAGGACCGATATATTACCAAGATCAATAAAAAAAACTATCTATTATTTATAAGCTCTTCATCTTTATCTACAAATAGCCGATGGTTGCGACTTCACCCGCTTGAAATTAAATAAAAATAGAAAAATTAAAAAGTAGCCTAAGTTACTTCTAATAAAATTAGCTATCTGCGAGTGAAAGTCCGGACAAAATCGGGTTAGCCAATTCATAGATTAACTAGATCGAACAGACAGACACAAACATTTTAATAATTGATATTTTGGTGTAAGTATACATTTTCTTAGTAGGTATGTATAATAAATATTTATACGTACAAACTGCTAATTTGAAACTAAAAACATTTTAATTTTGTTTATTTTTAGGTACAGATACAGGAAGAAACGGATTACCGTACTCTCTGATAAAATCTTTTTTTCATCTTTACCCTACGAGTATATAGGGTAAAGATGAAAAGTGGATTTTTGATTGATTTAATCTACCATTCTTTACGCGTACGGTAAAAATACTAATATCTTAGCATTCCACAGATTCACTGTGCGCTTGCCGGGTACATCGCGTAGATACTTGTGACACGAGTAGTGGTTAAAAAAGGAATCCCTTAGTGACGCGTGTCACCTCTGTTAATGTTATTCAACCTGTCCTGACAAATTTGGAAAGAAATTATATACATATTTCACAGGAACGTATAGAAATGTATGGTTTAAATTTCAAGTTTGTAAGCAGTTATTTAAATATGCTAACTTGTTAGTGTAGCGGTGAATATGTGCGGCATCCAATAACGAGTAGGTAAGAGAGTGAGTGGATTTGAGTAGGTTTAGCAGGCTATGAATTGTTAAGCTATTCTTTCTTACCAGAAATTCTGAGTAGCAGTGCGTAAATTAGACTATGCAGCCTCTAACCGAACTATATAAATACTAAATCAGAATGAGTTCGAGTCAACAACACAAGTGTTTTTATCAACAGCAGCAATAGTAAAAAAATCAGACGTAGAATTGAAAAATAAACCTTTTAAGTTTATTCTACTACTACTCTATCGTGAAATCACGCGAAATTGATAATAGGATTTTAATTCTAATTTTTGTTATAGAGGTTGATTAAAATCTAGAAAAATTTATAGGCTACTTTTTTCTGAAAATATTTTACCGTTACCGTACCATACCGTAAAAAGCATTAATTCACGAATGCAGGCGACTTCTATATCAAAGTATGCTATAAAATTCATAAGTCTTTTCACGTAGAACAATTCTTTAGCAAATAGAAAATTTCATATAATGCATAACATAGTATGAACGTACTAGAACATACGTGAATTGTAATCTTTATAGTTATTACGCTTGTGGGGTGACCAAAAGATGCACATATAGCCAGATATGTTTTTGTAGTAAAAAAGAAACAAATTTTTAGAAATTATTATAAGACAAGAGGGAGACCTGACCCTGCAGCTGTAGTATTAATAGACTAACATAGTAAAATATAAATTATGATTCCAAACCAGTGCCTGCAACTTCGTCTGCGTAAAACGAAAACAAGAATTGGTAAGAAAATAAAAAATCATTTTGGAAAGTGCAATCTAGGGTTTTAAAAATGGCCTGCGACTAATTTTCATCTATAAAAAATCTAAAAAAATTCAATTCGATAACAAATGAAATAGGATGTTTTTATTATTCATTTATTTTATATGGCTAATCAAGAGCGAAAATTTAGCGTTGCTTCAACTTTTGACGGCGCGTCCATTCAAATGAGTTAAGCCGATTTATTAACCTCTTCGACGGTGACTGGAACAAATTGGGCTCTTTCATTAGAAATTGGAAATACACTATCACGCCTCGTGAATGGTACACTTGCTGATGTCCTATTTATTTTTTTCTGTGTCAATGAAATAATAAAGCTGAAATGGTCTGCTCCTTAAATTTTATTAAAAATTGAACGATTCCTTTGTAAAAACGCATCTTCGGTGAAACCAAATCCTATTTGCTTAGTGACCTTCTTTACATTTTTTTTATATAATGGATTTGTTAGATTCAAGAACAGGAAGTTATTTATTTTTCAACATTTAAAGGTTCAGCTAGTAAGTATATTATAAAGCAAAACTCAAAAGTAAAGCGAAGCATCAATCATCAAGTCATCTCTGTTTTCAAAATTATATGGTACAAAATTGAATGATTCAATCATGGCAAATTACAAAGTCGTACATTTATACAAAAGCCAGTACGTTTTTGTATATATGTACAACTTTGTAGTTGATGAAGAAATAGAGATGAATTTGCTATCGGCAAAAATGATGACGCGTCGATTTCGATTTACCTCTGCGTCAGCCTGAGTGTTAATAAAATAAGTAAATAAAACAAAATTAATTATTAGACAATTAAATAATTAATTAGTTAATTACCAAAGACCTACAGCATGGTCACCGCACGATTCGCGACGAAATCTGACTTGACTACAAGTGCATTTGAGATACAAAATACTCGTAGTTATCATTCACTACAATAAGTCTTTCGTGATCGTACGCTTGAAGACGCTACGGTGTTTACCAACTTCCATAACAATAATATCTACGGCTTATGATTTGTTGACTTGTGCGTTGAGTTAACGTGTGTTGTTATTCTAGTGTTGCTAATATTCTTGGATTAAAATGGCTCTGGAGAAGAAGTAAGATTTTTTTAATATATTATTTTCGTACGATTTTCATTGACAAAATCAGTATATATATTTTACTATGTCGATGATGATAATTTGTGTACTTATCGACTAAGATAGTCAGCATACTAATTTAAGGGGTAAGTTAAATTGCCTTGTTGATTCGGTAGGTACCCTTATTTAGACATAGAATTCAAATCCTCGGTTCAAAGCCAATGTCAGACTATTAATATAATAAATGTTTAGCTTTTCTATCAAATTTACGAAATAAATTTCTTTATTTCGTAGGTTTAAAGTATACCTACAGAAGAAGTTTGCGTCATACAGTCATAAAGTGCTATAAATATCTATTGCGGTATAAATATATACTCTAACGTAATTGTCGATTGCTTTTTTTTTAAATATTACTTATATGAAAATTTATTTTTTTGCGTTATCCACAAAATATAAATGATTAACATTAATGTAATTACGTGTTTGAGGCGAAATAAAAAATGCTCTAGTATATTCTACTACCAGCAGCGGATGCCAGTGACTTTATCTTTGACTTTGAAATTAATAAGATTACGAAAATAAAAATAGCCTAACACTTTATCTCTTATATTAACCCTCAAAGATGAATAATTTTCATGATGGATATTAGAGGTCTTCAGAGTTGTATAGAAAGACATTGCACCGGTAAGAGCTCAGTGTTGCTTGCTTGTTGTTAACTTAGATGAACGGATGGCATAGCGCTACAAGATGCCTGTTTCTGACAGTAGACATTTGACAACTGATAATAATGATGATGACAGTCTGTCTTTCATCATAATAATTATAATTTATCATGATGAGAGCTACATTTAAAAAGATTTTCATCATCAGATGTGATCATCAGACTGCGCCACCTCATACGATCCTCTTGTTTTTTCATCCAGCCACTTCCCACTACCTTTTTGAGTTCGTTGGATTATCAGGCTATCTGCTATCAAAAGTCCATTTAAATAATTATTAAGTATCTGTGCATTATATTCGGCGATAGGAATCAAATAATTTCTATCAGGTTGGTTATGCAACCACAATACACAATTTCAAATATTTGAAGATTTGGTTCAGTCCATTTTCGTAACCGAAGTTTCGTAACCAGTTAAGAATATGGAATTTTTTTCTTCTTTTGATAACCAGCTACGAAAACGGAATTAATTTGTCGTTTTCGTAACCAAGTTTCGTAACCAGCTACTAAAGAAGATTTTTATTTCCATTTTCGTACCTGGTTATTATTTAAGAAAAATTTGGCCACTTTCATAACTGTCTTTCGTAACCCGTTAATGGAGAAAAAAACCTGGATTATATTTGGTTTTTTTTAATCCACTACAAGTTAGCTCTTGCAATCACACATGATGATAAGTTATGATGCAATCTAAGATGGAAGCGGGCTAACTTGTTAGGAGTACGACAATATTCACACCCCTTTCGGTTTCTACACGACATCGTACCGGAACGCTAAATCACTTGGCGGCACATCTTTGTCGGTAGGGTGGTAACTAGCCACGGCCGAGGCCTCACACCAGCCAGATCCGAACCAATTCAGAAAATCTCAATTGGCCCTGTCGGGAGTCGAACCCCGTTCCGACGAACTTCTACTTGCATAGGTATGTCGGTAAAAAGAGTTACAAATCTATTATTATAAAATTTTCCAGCCAGGGAGACTCATCAATCTAGCGAGCTGCAAAAATACAAGTATAATTTTTACTAGTGTTCGTCAACACAGCAAAGTTTTATAATAATAGATTTATAACTCTTTTTTACCGACATTTGCAAGTAGAAGTTCGATGGCCTCCGTGGCGCAGTGGTAGATATGCGTGGTGGATTCATAAGACGGATGCCTCGGGTTTTCCTGGCAGCGCAAATTGCGATTGTAGGTTACCACCCTACCGACAAAGTCGTGCCACCAAGAGATTTTGCCGATAGAAGACCGGTACGATGTCGTATAGAATCCGTAAGGGGTGTGGATATTGTGCTATTCCTAACAAGTTAGCCTGCTTCCATCTTAGCCTGCATCATCACTTACCATCAGTTTTCGTAGTGGTTATGCAACCACAATACACAATTTCAAACATTTGAAGATTTAAATGACAGAGTTTGTGCACTTGTTAGTATATTTATTTCAACAACTTGCTTTGACAGCTTTGCACACACATCTTTCCAAAGAAGATACATTTCTTAGTACATTTTTTTGAATAAAGAAGCAAAGTCCCGTGCTAGACGATTCACGTTTCAATTGTATAAGCTGTCTGGCACTTCTATTAGTGCTTATGAATGGGATCTAACATTCTCTACGTTAAAATATCTTTTGACAAAACTACTTACCAAGGATCTTTGTGTTTGTTTATTTATAAATAAGGCAAGGCTTTACGTTAATTTTATTATATATTCATAAGGTACATCATAAATAATTTTATATAAAAAATACATTACTTAAATAAGTTTGTTTTATTCATACGAGTTTAAATACTTTATTACATTGGACTGAAGTAAATTATTCTTTTGCTACGAACTGAATTTATAAAATTGTTTCAATACTTAACGAGTTATTCGTTTTAATTAAACGTCATTGCTATTCACGGCTTGATAAATTTAAACAATTTCATTTGAAAGGTAATTAATTCAACACTAAGTAACTTTTCAGGAATAATTAGTTTTGCTAACTGTTAAATATAAATTGACCACAACTTAAATATGCCCTTCGTCTCTAAGTATAATCGCGTAGGTTTTAAAAAGTATTTAGGACAATTGTCGAGTGGTAGAACGAGTGGGAATCGAACCCATGATTTCTTGATTTTGAGTCCAGTCCTATGGAACTAATAAGATATGCAATATTAAATCAGAAGGTCTATCATCTATTCTTAGCTCTGCTCCATTTTGGATGTCGGGAGATTGATATTTTTTACAGTTTGTGCTTTCAACAAAAACTTTGTATGGTCTAAAGATATTCTTGTAAAAACTTTTGTCTACAAACAAAGCAATACTTCGCAAGGCATGCAAGGAATACGTCCTACAAAGTTTCGCCTTGACGCCGTCAACTAGATGCCTGTATTTATATCGGCAATTATGCTTTTCAGACCGAAATTAAACAACGCAGCTTGGCGACAGAAATAGCCCTTAAAATGTATTAGATAGTAAAATAAGTTAAGAAAAGATAAGAAGACAAATAAGTGCCGCCCTTAAAGGTTCAAAGGCTGTTATTGAAAGATTGATATTTTGAAAGAAAATCTTATTTTCTGTTGAATTCAAATTTTCATAATGTATTTATTATAATAACGTAAATCTACATTACAAGCTCTAACTTTACTTTAGTAAAAACTTTTCTAAACAGTTCCCAAGAGAAAAGCCGGGATGTGCTGTGTACAGAGTCCACAATAACCCTCGACAGAGAAAACGAAGACAGCAAAGAGGAATACGACCCTTTCCAACACCGGAATGTCGAGCATCCCACGTCGTGAGTACAATTCCTACTTTTCCTACATTCCTACTTTGCATACAAACGACTACGCTTTACATATAATGTAAATTTATTGTAATTCTTTTGAGAAATAAAGATCTTAACTACACTTACGCAGTACGATAAAATGTAAAGTCTTGGTGTACATCAAAAGTTGATATAAATCCGTTATGGGTTTCTTAGTGTGTTTTATAAAACGAACGTAGGTAAATTATAATAACAGACCCGAAAATTCCGAAACCAAATTAAGTACCGTTAGCTAGTTTAGGTATTAAACTTTATCTTATCTCATAACAACGAAACTTTTGCAATTGTAATTAATTAGCATAATTACAATAACCTATTATATAATTACCTACTAGAGAAAAAAACACTAAATTCAAAATTTATCGAGTAACAATCAGGCATGCCGTCAGAATAAGTAGCGATCACATGCGCAGTGTGCTACAGAGCATAGTGCCTAAATAATGTACAAAACACTGTACAAAAAGGTAAAAAACCAACGAAAAATCGAAAAAAAATCATAACACATGAATGATAATTATAAAAAGGCAAGGTCATTTGATTTTACTGACATTTTGTAATCTACCTAATATAAAATATTACTTTCTACATGAAATAACATAAGTATTTATGTATAAACGGATTAACCATGTGATAATGATTTTTATAATCACGAGTGTTCAACGCCGTATATTTTGGCATTCATTAGGTACTTGACAGTGGCATAAATAACTATTTTACTACAGTAGTGTATACTATAAGTTATAATGTAGGAAATTTATTTCGAAATTGTAATATACTTTTTTACTTTAAATAGGCTAGAGAACTTATATAGTCATACAATTACTACATCGTTAAATATCATAGTTTTCAATCCTATCAAACATTCATTCCATAAAGTTAAGTTTTGTATGTACGCAGTGTTGCCCAAACAAGGTTACCACAAGTAACTTACTTTCTTTGTCGAGTATATTTCAACATTTTCTTGTAACATGAGCAATACATTTTTAAAACTGTCTGAATCGTTTAGTGCTGCTTTTTATAACCCTAAGTTATTTAACTTATACCTATCGGCAAAATACTAATAAATTTTGTAAAATCGTTTGGTAACAGAAAAGGTCTAAAAAGTTTGGCAATTTATGAGCATCATAACCAACGCTTAAGGAACCAATATCAGAGTTTAAATAAAGTTTTTAAAATGTATGTATCATTTATGTGTATAGGTCATTTATTAAATTACCTACTTGAAAAAAAAATGTATTGCAAGTAAAAAGTAATTGAATCATAATATCTACTCTACAAACTCGATTAGGTACACTGTAACTACTTAACGAATGATTAAAATAACAACATCACTGTCTCTTTCATACGTTTTATTTGGTTCGAACAGCTGATGAACGTAGGGGGCTTAAGATGCTAGAATCACGACCCTGCACCGGAAAGTGCAGTGTTGGTCAATACCCACTAGATGGACTGAAGACGTTAAACGTGTTGCAGCGAGCCGTTAGCCACAGGCGGCTTAGGATCACTGTGGAAGTCCCTAAAAAGGCCTTAATAAGTCAAGCTGTCCATTGGCTGTTAATGATTATTATTATTATACAGCCTGCGAATAATAAAAACATCTGCCCGGTGATATAAAATCGTCTAAATATGAATACCTATTTTCCTAATCATGCCATAACTTGGGAACTACTTTACCCAGATCATTTATCTTTTTTAATGATTTTTAAAATTTTGAAGAAGGTTTTGATGGAATGAAATATTAGGAGAAAATCACTCGTATAGTAGGAAAATTTTAGAAAACTTAACAAAATTTCTTCAATGTGAAACAATCATAGCTTAATATGTGAAGACACACATTTAAGCTATACTACCTAATATAATAACACTGATATAGCTTAAAATCTACTTTTTCTATTGACAGTATCTACACCGATGTTAGCGAAGGAGAATTGCAAAACTTAAACTAAACTTAATATTCACACAGGAGAATATTCAAGAGATGTTGAATGAGCATTAAGTAGTAAAGTTTTGAGCTTATTAAGCCAAACGAGCGTAAGGATGTTTGAGCAACCCAAAAGGAAGATACCACTAATGCAGCTTTTGTACATAATGTTAAAGTTGTATATTACTTTGAACAATGCGCTTTGATATGTGGTGTTAACCTTTTTAAAGAGAGATAATTGAAAGATTTTTAGCTACCAACGATGAAAATCCGATTAGCCAATCCTTATAAGTTAAAGCAGAAAGGACACTTTTCTGATATAGTTAACGGGCGAAGAATATTCCAGAGAAAATAGGCTGCCAGAGGAGCAAAAGAGTTTGATTTTAGATTTAGCTATTTTCAGGATTTTCATGACTTTGCATTGAAGTTTTAATTTTTTTATCATCGGAACAGTACTCTGGGCGCATTCTTCCACTTGCTGAAGTCATCGCTAGGCTCTGGGCTGCTAGCCATGCCAGCCGCCTTCAAACACACTGGCGTGATCCCTGGCTTCATCGGGACCATGCTTGTGGCCGTCATCGCTACTCATTGTGTCCACATTTTGGTAAGTTTACTACTATTTATTTACCAGTTATTTTTATTAATTAATTATCATCATCATTATAACGGCCCGCTACAGTTCCAGGCCTCTCCTTATAGGAGAAGGGATACTTTAATAAATTTAAGTTATTTACACATTTTTTTCAATTTTTGTAAATACTTATAAATATGTAAAACTGTTAAAAATAAAAAAAGATACCGGTCCTCTTGCTGCAGGGCTTGCAGGCCCAAGAGTGAGGGATGTTTTCACAATATGCTCTGTCTCAAGAATTACTGCTTTGCTGTTGCTCTGCGGTTTCCTGTGCCTATATGTGAATAAAATGTGCTATTTTAGACTATAACCGGATTAGTTTAGTCCTTGACGATGTAGTTAACCCGTCTTTATTTTATTTAGCAGCTTTCACAATTTACTACTTGAAAATCATAAGTTGTAAGGTTCTTGGATTGGGCTAAAATAAAAAAAAAAGCTTTATTAAATATTTAGCATATTTTTTCTATGTTACGGTGGTCACCAATGTTACTTATGACACATTTTTACAATTAATATAATTGACGTTAATACTCATTTTGAGATTTTAACATTTTAATTATTATTATTTTTAAATTTGTAAACATTTGTACGCCCAATTTGTGGCAAAACATGCTCGGATTAATTTAATTAAAATGTATCTTTTGTTACCCATGTTTGGCAAATAAATAAATGACTAGATTTGATTTATGTTCATAAAAAAATTTAGCTGCTATCCCGGATCCTACTCTATCCGGATGTTTTTTGAAAACTGTTGTAGTTGAAAAAGTTTGTTTTGGAACGAAACTTCTAATTTGAAAACTGTTATTGAGCTAAAAATACCAGAACTTTCGTAGAAATTCAATATTCCAAGTTGAAATATGAAATATATGTTCACCTCTGTTCGCGCAACTGATATCTGATATGATGATTAAACTTTACAAGATTGTTGTAAAAGGTTTACGATATTTATTTTCGAGGTTGTAAACATTTTAAAAATTATACTTATAAGTAAGTAAACAAAACGGATTATTAAGGTTATAAGGTTAAATGCTATTCTCGTGATTCAATAGCACTAAGGACAATTATTTATGAATCTAAGGAAAAACGGCGAAGAATACTTCAGAACTTAAATGTCTTTTGTAAAGAGTACCTAGACGTACGCTTTTAACTAGTCACTTTACCCGCGTAAAATTCTTGGAACCGATACCTGAATAGAGCAACGGAATACACTGCTAAGAAAAATGTGATCTTTCAAAACATATTAAATCAGAATCTTTTGCCCTGTTTCACGTGAAGAAAAATAAATATGAACAAAATAAAGTTGAAGGTTAAAGATATGATTTTATTGTTGGTTTATATACTTAGTTTTCACTTATATGAAACTTTTAATGTTAGTTAGGTTTCAAGATTGTAGGATATTCCACCCAATTTATTATCGATTATCCAATCGATTATCGATTATTGAATAATAATCGATTTTGATTATCTAGTACATCAACAATTGCCTCCGGACTTTGTATGAAGGCCTTTAATTAATTAAAGTAATTACTAATCAATGTATAATAAAAGGCTATTTCGATATCAAATACAATGATTATAATTTGATTCTAAAATACGTCTAGACTGTAATAATTGTTTGTAATATAGAAAATAAAGACGATACTTTTATTTAAATACGAAATTGGCTCTCAACCTCCTTACAATTACAATTGAGTCCTTAAATAAATATTGAGCTACTTATAACAAGATTACTAGTAATTAAGTATATAAATCAAATAAAATTGCCTAAATTCTGTGAACATCGATTAGCTGATGTGATTATGATTATATAGGGCCAAAATAAACGTACTAAATCTAGGGGTAATGGGGTAATGCCTTGGTCTAGCGGTTACCCTATAACTCCTATGTGGATTTAGATCACAAGGTCTGGGTTGAAATCCTGAGTTAGGCTAAAGTAGCTTATCTTTCCTTCACGACTTATTTGTAAAAGTAAGGGATGCTAATAATCTTGCCTTGGAACCATCGCTGCCGATCATAATCATGAATATTCGACTGCAATCATATGACCCTAAGCCCACCCACTCACATTGCAGCAGCATGGTAGGTCTATGCTCCATATCCCATCTCATGTAAGGAGGGAGACCTAGCTCTGTTTTTCGCCGTTAACAGGGTGATAATGGTGTTGATAATAGTCACGTACAACTGAAGAAAAGATTTATATCACAAACAGCAATCACTTGGGATTATTATAGAGAACCCGATTCTTATATTGGATTACGTGAAAGAATTTCTCAATAATAAAGGTCAGCTCCGCTTTTATTTACAGCGATGGCACTAAATAGAGTAAATAAAAGTAAGAGTTGATTTTCAAAGCGTTAAATTAATTAAGAATAGTACAAGAGAGTACAAAGTGCTTGCCTTTCATAAATTAGCACATTTTTTTATCGATTACAAGTTAGCCCTTGACTGCCATCATCATCAGGTGTGATGTTAAGTGATGATGCAATCAAAGATGGAAGCGGGCTAACTTGTTAGGAGTAGAATGAAATCCACACCCCTTTCGGTTTCTACACGACATCGTACCGGAACGCTTGGCGATACGTCTTTGTCGGTAGGGTGGGGTCGGTAGGGTGAAAAATCTCAATCTGCCCCGCCGGATATCGAACCTAGGACCTCCGTCATTATAAACCCACTGCGCAGTGGAATGTCAGTGGCGCAGTCAAATTAAATAAATTAAATTGTGATATAAGAAAAGTTATTAGAGTATTGCGCAGCGCTTTATGCGGTGGATTTATTAGGTAGTCCTTTTCGGGTTTGATTTCCAGTTGATCCGATCGAGATTTTCTTACTTGGTTCAGGTTTGGCTTTAGGAGGTTACCACCATACCGGCAATGTTGTACCAATAATCAATTTATCATTCCGGTACGATTTCGTGTAGAACTACTTAGAAACTGAAAGGGGTGCGAATTTCATCCTGCTCCAAACAAAGTAGTCTGCTTTCATCTTAGATTGCATCACGACTTAGTATATGGAGTGATTGCAGACAAGAGCTAATTTATCGTGAATGAAAAAGGTAAGTAATTTTTAATAATTTTAACATTTAAAATGAATTTTTGACCTTGAGCCCACCATAACCTTTATCTGCCGTCGAAGAGTATTGCAATGTTTCTATCTGAAAGATGTGATAATATCGAGGTAATACCTTTGCGCTTTTGATATAGATCTATAGATGGAGCCACAAATATAGTTCCCAGAATGTGTTTTACATACATAGATGTAAATGTGTTTGCGGGATAAATACGTAGTCTTAACTGTACCTACATAATAATAACGGATACAAATTAAATTAGAGAGTCACACTAGAGCGGAGAGGCAGTTCAATTTTCAAATTAGTATCATTTTTCCTGCCGTAGACCTCGACCGTGATGAAAAGCGGTCCCCGTAACAAACGATAAATTCTTCAGATACAGTGTAAGTAGGTATTTTTATCTTTTGCGATGTTTCGTATTTTCAGCCGTAACAAATTTGGTAAATTTGAAGAATTGATTATTATTTAAAGTAGGTCGCCCCTGTTTCGCAAGATATCTAATCGTGTGCTAGAAAATTAAGGATCCAGCTAGTCTGTGTATTCAGCACAGGCCATTAAGAAAAAGGTGTTCACCGTCATGTAAAGATTAAACTAGTAAAGAATCTTTGTATTAAAATGATAAATTATAATTGGTTTCAATGAAACATTGCTGAAGAAGCCCTTGCAAAATACTATTGAACCGATTTTGATGAAATTTGCACGATACCCCAAAATTGGAATGACTCTTATTTTTTCTAATGCTGCTTATAGTCTTTTAGATATGCGTGGACATACATTCAAACATACGTTCATGAACATTTAATACACATTTTTATAAACTAATGGAAAACTAACAACAAACTACTAGGTCGAATACTACCTTCTAAACCATTTTTTTAAATCGGGTAAAATTTAATTCTTTATCTTGTAAGTAAAATTACGAGACTTTCAATTGCCAGTCGCCAAAGACGCAAATGATTACTTGAGAAAGGTATAGTCCGTCGAGGGAAATTACAAACATACAGTAGTAGGTACCTACTTCCCTCATGAAGGTATGTTAATAAAATTATTATTATAAAAACAAAAAACCCGACTGCATAGAAGTTATGCACTGAAAAGAGAAAAACAAGGATCTAAATCTTTAAATACTAGCGGGGACAAAATACTTTATTTTCTGCGGGGAAAGAAAGATCTACAAAAACTACGTTTGTCCCCGCCTGCAGCACCAATATTTAAAACTTTATGTAGATATAGTGATCCTTGTTTTGCTCTTTTCAGTTCATAACTTCTATGCAGTCGGGTTTTTTTGTTTTTATAATAATAATTTTATTTGAGACTTTTTTGTTTTAGTTTATGGTATAGAAATGAGACGGTACACTTAGTACACTTTTTGTCATTTTTTTTTAAAATGGTTTATATTTTTGAAATGGTCTTTTTACGACCTTTCAATTGGTACCCATATTGCTAAGATAAGAGAAAAAATACACACATCCGCCCTTTTCCCCCATTTACAGCCGCCATTTTGAAAATTTATATTAATTTTCAAAATGGCGGATAGCCTATGAGAAAATTTATATACCTCACATGTCAAAATCCGTTCAGCCGTTTAGGCTGTAGCGCGTGCCGAAGAAATGGACATACATACATACATACGCTCGAAAAACATAACATCCTTCTGACGCAGTCGGGTAAAAATAGCTCTGCTGCTTGATATACGCAAACTGACTGCCAAATTCGTTCCGATGACGGCGAGCAGTAATAGTTATGACGCCATAGAAGCTTCCAGTATAGCACGATTTTTTTCTTCAATGATCGTAATATTTCATCAAATGAAAAAAAATTTAAGTGAATAATATAATAACTAAAACCTTAAATCAAAACTTTAAACCACATATACAAATAGCTTCAAAAATTCACAAATTTCACCTATGTCGGTTTTCAATTAAACAAAGCGGCAAGCTAGCCTTTATTCTACCTGATTGGAATGCAAATCCATTTGAGTTTTAGCTTGAAAGAACAAACATTAACCTGGATTAAGCAGCCTAATATATAACGAATAACAAAGCAACTTTAACCAAAACTTCATGAAGAAGTTTTAATCATTGCCTAGAATTATTATGATGAAAACCACTTAAGTCAGCAATGAGAGGCTACCGACTTTGAAATGCTTTGGTGCGCAATGTATTGCGGACGGTGCGATAACAACCCTCTACAATCTATATCGGAATGCTTGGGGCGACGGGATAAACTATGTTGAACTCTTAGAACAGCTGATTACGTTCTTTTTAAAATTATATTTACATTGCTAGTTTGAGTTAAAAATCCTTATTTGTTGGGTTTTAATTTAAAATCGTAATGAGATAGATTACATAGGTAATTCAATACTGAAATTAATAAAAACACTGCAGATTTATTTTTCAAAATAAGCGAAAAAAAATTCTAACGCTGAGAAACTTAGAATTATATACTGATTCACTGGTTTATATTTTCGTTACTATCCTTTCATTGTTCCTATAGCACTCAGGGAACACGTGGGAGCAGGGAGCACTCAGGGAAAAATTTTAGAAATCAATCCAGTAGCTCCTCAGATTAGCGTGTTAAATGCGTTGCGTAAATTTGTTAAACAATATCTTCAGCTTTATAAGATGGGTCACAAAATCGAAGATAAAATGTGCTTCGATACGAATAGTGCTGCGTGTTATGAGTATGTTTTCGCCATTATAATGCACGTGTTGATTTTTTGAGGCGCCTTTCCTATTGATATTTTTCTTTTGTCTGTGATGTTCCTCACAATAGCGGACCTATTAAGAGTTTATTGCCTTGTTAGTTAGAAGGCAATCTGCCTATTCTCAAACTATAATCAGAGAGTGGCCCAGTTTGTCTGTATTAAGATAGAATGGCAAAATTTATGTGTGGAGATACAAGCGTCCGGATACTAAAAAAACAATATTTGAGCGTAGAAGGAAGGATCTTGTATAATGCAAATTTTGGCTGTATGGCTGCAGACCATCAGGTCCTAGTTAAAAGTTCATCTTGAAAAATACACCTATACAAGCGTAAAATACTCAATTGTACCTCATCTCAAAATTTCTAAGCCTATATTACGCTGGATTAACTTAAAATTTAGCTAAGAACGGATTTCCCGATACTTTCACGGGAATAATGCGGGTGAAACCACGGCACATAGCTATTAATGATATAAATACGAAGTCATAGACATCTACTACGTCTCAATAATGGTAGATATATCATTCATAATACAATGGCTTGGCTGGGCAAGAGTCAATCACTCTTTGTAATATGACGCGCTATTAGCACCTTTTGTGAAAAGAATATAAAGGGCGGCTTGTCGACCTCTCAGGCGGAATTTGCCTTGCTTAAGTTATATTTAACCCTTTTTAACCGACGAAAAAAAACGGAGGAGGTTCTCAATTCGACACGTATTTTTAATTTTTTTTTTTATTATATATGTATGACCACGCAATAACTTTTTACAGAGTTGTCCGATTTTGATAATTCTTTTTTTATTAGAAAAGGCATACTTCCAAGGTAGTTCCACCTTGGAAGTATGCCCTTAGTAACTGTGTCATTTAGTTGCTTTAATTTACTTAAGCATATCGAGGAGTCGGTGCCAGCCAAATTTAAGGAACATTTATTTTACGTAATAAAGCAGTTTGTGGGTTCTAGGTAATGTCCTTAAAGTAGAAACCTAGGCTCTACTTTTTAGTGTGTTTTGAGTCGGTTCTAGTTTTTGTCAAAAAAATTTTGCGAACTGTCATAATGGGATTTAAACTGCTTAATAGTATATCTGCTGGTACTTTTAACACGCCTGCTCTTGACTACGATCTCATCCTGACGTTATATGATAATGTGACGATCATATACTGATATGTATAGTAACAGTAAAAATAATTAAAATATATATGAATATATATATACATGTAAAATATATGAATGTGTTTTATTAAAGCATAGTAAAACGATAAACAGCAGCGTTTTATATTGAACGAGTAATTAGAAGTATCTTCTAATTGAACGCGGAATCGTGAAGCGTTCCACATCCATAGTGTATGTTATACACGCCCTGAGGTCTACCGGAGCCGAAAAGTGACGTTCGAACGAATGCGGGATTGCAGTGCGCTCTGTCTGTGTCTGTGTGATGCGCGTTCGTCACTAATGTGGGGATCCGGTGTCCTCTGTGTTTTCATAGAGCGATGAATATAATACATAGAGGTCGGTTATAAATAATGTGAGAAGGCATATGGAAAGAGATTTATAAGCAATAATCCATCAAGTAAGGCTATGCACCCTTACTAACAAATACAGAATTTAATAAAAAAAATTATTGAATTATGTGATAACAAGACACATAATTATATAAATATATTAACAAATCTTCATTTAAATATGCCTTGACAGCTTGAGCATTTACACAATAAAAAACGACTGTTGTATTTATATCTATGTTAAAGCTTTTTGAACGCATAACACCTCGTAACGAGGTATACTCATCTGATTGGTTGAGGAGTGAGATACTGGCGCTTACATTTGGTACAGCTCTGAATCTACATCTGACGAGGTGTTTGAAACGGATGTCTGAACTCTATGTTGACTTACTGAGTGCCTTATTCTCATTTAACTTCTCACAATTAGAATCCAATATTCAGAGGAACACACCTCTATAATATGTGCTATTTTCGAACGCCTTACACCTCGGTATCGAGGTATGAAATTAAAGAGGAACACACCTCTATAACTTGTGCCGTATACATTTCTCTCACTAAGAAATGATTTGATATATAAATCCACGTTGGGGTTCTCCGGTTTCTCTAATTCGATTATTAGATTCTTTCCACAGAATCGTGTCGGTTCTTTGAACGGTTCGGTGAGCTGTGCTACGCGGTCCAACGCAGAACTAACGAACTAACTAACGAAGTCTATTGAGACATTAACGGAGGCTGCATTCACGAAGTGTGACTATCATATTATATTGCGATAGACGTTTTGCGGTAACCCTCACTCGGCCCGGGCATCATAGAACTAGCATCTCCGGTTATATGCGGGTTGCATATGACCATCTTTCAATAGAAAGATGCCATCGATCTAAAGTTTGTCTGAGGACTTACTCGGATCGCTCTGTGTGTATCTGTTATACCACTTTAATATTGATTGGAATTTTAAGTTCTTAAGAGAATTTGATTCTAATCACATTTTTTTAAATTATACAATACACAACAAGGCCACATAAATGGGAAACACTTCGTGTATTGAAAAATATAAAGAATTAATTTATAAAACATGAAAGGCTACATAATATATGAAAATCATTTCGTGTAATACAGTAAGAAAGGGTGAGTTTAAGGATAGTCAAGATTTATTTATGGTTGCATGAATTTTATCTTCCGAAACTCTAAAAAGTACTTGAGTTATTTATGGACATAACATTGATAATAGGGTTTTAATCGAAAGACAATCACGTGCCAATCTAATACTTTTAAATTATAAGTTATTATACTTTACCTTTAGACAGATCTATAACATGATGTAAATTGTGTTTATATTTATATGTGACGAATGTTTACCCTTGTATGGGACTTCGATTCAGTTACAATAACTAATGTTAAGACTGCATTATCTCTAAACATCAGGTGAGATCGCATATGTACGGCAACACGCATAAATTAAGGAAATTATGCATCAATCTATTGCAGCAATCTAAACACGGTAGTCGTTTCAGCTGTAAGGTTTGTAAATATTCTATATACCTACTTGTTTTAATAATAAACAATTGCATAAATTTCGCCTATCCTTGTTAAGGGTGAATGAGAACCGCACTAACTTTTAGGCACAATATTATATTCCGCTACTGAGGCGTTTCAGACGCCTAAAAAGACATTATACATGTAGTCATATAAGCTAAGAATCGTGCCAGCTGAATATCATCATCATTTTCATTATAATCTTCATCAGCTTATTAACATCCCTCAATATATTATGATGATGATGTTGGATTCTTTAACTACCACAATGTTAGATGATGATAGTGACCGGGACCTTGACGGCTTAAAGAGTCTTCCTAAGCACAGTTACACCAACAGCCCCAACTTGCGATATACACAAAAAAGATAAAGACTATAAGAGCTACACTCAGAAAAATCATTTTTGCTATACCCAGCTTAAATTTCTTGCGGTAAGATGCACCATTTCTTCAGTATTTCATCAGAATTCCAAGCTCTACATATTCATTGAAAAAGCTTACTACTTTTATTACTATCCCGCCTTACTTATGAAGATCCTCGGGCAGATTATTATCTGAGTTTGCTTATCCATTTTTCATGAGTTTTTCAAAACCTAAATAGACAAATTGGAGTTTCGATAAACTAATCGAAAATATTTTTATTTGGCATCTTAGCATGTACGAGTATTCTTAACAAGTCCAAGCTGCAACTTGGCCTAATTTAACTTCATGATAGGGTTTAATGATTTCGCCTGCTTCTGCTTCTGCTATTGGGTGGCTCCCGCAATTATTTATAGGAATTATAATGAATAAAACAAATGAAAATGTTAATAGTCGTATGTGGAAAATTTATAACATAAATAACCGGATAATTCTTTAAAAATATGCACCATTTTATATTGATTTAATATAGAAGGCGGATAATATTAACTATACCTAACTAATACTTAAAAGGAGATGGTCCAAAATTTTATGGAGCCCAGACTCACTTTCTGTACATAATTTGAAAAAAACTACATGTATAATACTTTTGATTAGCCAAATCTCCAAATTCACTTTTATTTGGGCGAAATATTATTTATTCTCTCCAAAACTATGCAACACTATACGTATAATCATGGCGGATCTTAGATAAGTTATATTATCTATGGTAGACATTCTCCAGGTGGCGGATTGATGTTGTTTTGACTTTTGCTGTCAGTGTTTATTGACGTATGGTCCATTTGATTTGATGGTTACTGGTTAGGCATAGCTACTTAACGGATTACTGAATAATCAGATTAATATATTGAGTTTTGTTCTCATTATAGCTAAGATGTCTATGTTTAAAATATATTATAGCTAAACAAAGCCCGGAACACGGAAGAAAAGACTTGTCAAAAATGACATACTTTGACAAATCAATGTCACCGCATCTTTATCCCTTACAGACTCCGTCAGAAAGACGCCATCTTTTAATACCTCAAAAACTAGGAAATTCATTTTTAACCAAAGTTTCAATCCACCACACGTGAAACCACGTCAAAATCCTTGTATTTTTTCCATTTTAATGGTATGTGGTACATGAGTGAAGCTGAAATGGACCATCTCCTTTCACGTTTATTCATCACATTACAAACATTTCATCAAATTAGATTAATATTTTTCTTATTTGCCTGATTGATAGCTTAATGGACTTAAATAAGTTATTTTACTTGAGAGTTTAAAAGAAAATGACTTAGTTGTAACTAGAAAAATGTAGATGAGCTATAATTACCTACCTACTTAAGATCTAGACCAAAGTTTATCCAACTATATTTTTTGTTTTATTCGGGTCAAATTTCCTTATAAAAACTTGTATTGTACTTACTTTACGAAGGTAAGCGAACCTCAGCGGAATAGGGCAAAGGTTCATGGCCGAATGAATTATTAGTATTATTATGATTATTTATCTAAAAAAAATTTTTTTAAACTTAGCGCCTGCTCAAAGAGAAACTATTCTGCGTTTTTAATTAATTGTAATAGACATAGATAAATAAAATTGTAATAAATTGTAAATAAATGATCTCTTTTTACCATTAGAATAAAGTCATATCTTAAACTAACCTTTTTAAATTACGAAAATACCTACCTTGTCTACGAAATAGAAGAGCGATGTGAAAAATGCTCGAAAATTCGGCAGTTTGGGGCGATGCAAGAAATGCGCGAAAACTCGCAGGTAACATTTTTGTATTTTGCTCAGGTGGCCGGAAATTTACGCCTGGCAAAGTGTGCGACACACCACATAACATGTTAGTTCTAGCATGCAACTTCCCGTCAGTCTATGTTATTGACAGAAACAAGAATAAATATATTTATTAATGATGATCGATTAAAAATAATGTTGATTTTGTATACTCTACTTACTTTTACACTCGGGATAGACATCGAGCTCTAAACTGCTTACCTCAGTAAACATAATTTTAGACATTAGGTTTAGCATCAATTCAATAAGGAGTCAGATTTTATAAGTTGACATGTGACTATCGAAATTGTCCTAAGTCTTTGCATGTAACGAGATACTTAAGATAAAGAGAGATAAAGAATATTCTATCTCTTTATCTATAGTCATCATCATCAGCCTATTTAACGGCCCATCACATGGTCATGCCACTCTCCTTGTAGAAGAGATGATATACCATCCATGCGACTTCAATGCCAGTTGGCGAGCTTAGATGATATATTTTTTTATTCGTTAAGGATCACTATCAGATGATGATTATAAATATCGAGGCCGGCGGCTTAACGTGCTCTCCGAGGCACGAGGTGTAACACTACCAACTTAGCGATTCTGGGCTTATAATGTACGGAAAATTTCATAGACGAATGAAAAACTTGCAATTCCGCGATCCGATCCAGGATTTCAACCAGGTATCTATTGAAACAATAAACACATAAATGCAGAAAAGGGAGGTGAAACCGACTGTTTAACGTTCTGAGGCACAAGAAAGTAACACCACCGACTTCCCAACGAGTTTTAGAGTATCCCGTCACAGGACCTTGAGGCAACATAAGCTAACCACTAAACCATCGAGAAACTGAGAAAGCATACAAAATATCAAAATGCGACCCACTAAAACTAGTCACAAGTTAAATAAAAGCCTGTCATATAACATGTGGGGTAGGGAAGGTTTAAAAGGGTCACTGAATAAATGAAAACGTCTAAAACGTCAGTGTTATTTCCTTGAAAGCATCGAGGAAGCCCGCGTAATAAATTACGAGGGAAAGTTTCACAACACTAGTGTACCATAAACGTAATTGATATATGTTGGCGCTAACTACTATGACTTAATAAGGATTCATACGAGGACTGAAATACGAGAATATGTATCACGTCATAGAACGTTAGGTTGGTATTGTTAATTTTAACTTTTTTTTAAAAGTCTAAAGCTAGTCTTTTTAATATTGGTATCCAGGTAAAATGATTGTAGGTACGCCATTCATTATCAAAAATGTAATCTATTAACGTCAAGTGCGAATTTGGTAATACTTATCTAGAGTCATCCAATAAAATCGTTTACAATAAATACATAAACTATGGTTAAATACATACATACCATTCCATCCCATTCGCACAGGGGTAGGCAGAGACCACGTTCTTCAATTTGCCACGATCCTTACATATCTCTCTCGCTTCTTTCGATTTCATTAAACCTTTCATACAAGTGGTTAAATAACAAACGTACTTTTATTTAAATAAGTATGAGAAATTATGTCTTATCATCCATTCCTTTCGCCAGATGTCTAGGGTGATTCTTTTGAAAACCAAAAATATTGTTTAATATTAAACACTTCACTAGAGAGCGTCACTGGAAAATACTCTCTTTGTTGTTGCGATGGGAGACGGCATGTTTCTCTACCAGAGATATTATATCTATTAACTGCGCTGTTTCAAAGCGGTTTTGTGGGGTTAGGGTGATAATGTTTAACACTTAACGATCACTCACAGGTGAGAGCGATCGGGAACGATAGTGTGACGGACTCTACGAGGCACGGGGGTGCGGCTGAGAATCTTAATGAGAATTTCTTTCGACCCAGTATTGGCATCCATTGCCAACATGGCTGTCGGTGCAGGCTAGTTTGACAAATTGCGCTGATTTTAAAGCAATAATAACTTCGCAGTTACAGTAGCCAGCAGCAGTATAAACAAGCTTTTATAGAACTTTCCTCACGACCTCCACCGTACTATTAAGTAACGTACGTAACGTCGTAACCACGAATATTGTTTTAACACTATTCAGTTTGTTTCTCTAATAAGGAATACCTACTTTCTTAATAATACCAAACTACAAGTATCTATACGAATAATGTATCAAAAAACAACTAAGACCTTGGATGTTATTTCAATAATATCTCGTACATCAAACAAAAATCTTTCCTTTCCCTAAAACAATTTGCACAAAGGTCAAATCTAAGTCAAAACAGTTCATTGGTTTTTACTTAAACGCGTCATCATATTATTTACGTTATTAAAGGAAAAAAGTTAACCGAAATACAAATACAACTATGACTAAAGGAACAAACGTAGTTTTGGTAGATCTTTCTTTCCCAGGTAGTAAAGTATTTTGTCCACGCCTGCAGCACCATAAAGTATTTAGAATTTTATATAGATATATTGATCCTTGTTTTTCTTTTTTCAGTTCTTAACTTCTAAGCAGCCGGGTTTTTGTTTTTATAATAATAATTTTTCACCTTGCTTTTAATCAGAATATCCTGGATTTGATCCAGGAACGTATCCTTGGTCTTCCCCTCCCAACATTCTCATTTACTCTCGCCTTATAAATCGTTTGCGTAAGTCGCATTTCATTTATTCTCTTTACATGTCCAAACCATCTCACCTTTCTCAATTTTAGTCACTTCAACTTCTTTTGTACCACACTGATCTCTTATCACACTATTCTTAATTATGTCACTCATACTTCTCAATACTCACATTTCTACTGCATTTATTTAACTTTCATGCTTTCTTTGCCATACCCAACTTTCACAACTATATATTCCTTCCTTACTTCCTTTTACATATAGTATACATAAGTGTCGGCACTAAAACTCCTCTTGGACACCTTCTGACTATTTAAAAAGGTATGAAGTGCACTTTTCATATTCCCAGCATTCACTCTCATTTCAATACCATCTACCACCAAACTCTCTTATATCTTCTACTTGCTCTCCATCTGTCAAAATATAAACAAAATTACAAATTTTCTATCATTAAAATAATCTAAACCCAAAACAATTAATTAATTTATTTGTGCGAAGAACAAAAATACTAATATTTATAAATACTTATACGTATGAAACGGTGAATCGTCCATAGTTCCCATTCAAATGAGGGTCTAATGGAAATAATAGGTATGTTACAAGGAACTACTAAACGTAACAAATTACTTGCTTTCACTACAATAGTTTAGTATGAATGAAACTATCTTTAACCATTAGTTATTATAATGGCGGACCTACGGACCTTGGTACCCGTAACTTTGGAATCACCGCTCAAACTGTCTAAATGATCCTGTGTAGGTTCGAATCCTAGGTAAAGCAAAGAAAACTATCGGAATACTCATTAAAATTGATCAAGACATCGATTGTTAAACTAAAGTAGAAGACAACAATGAAAAGCCGCGGTAAATAGATATTTATAGATCTATAAATATGGCTCAGAAATAACTTGTTAACAGTTAACGCGAGCAAAACAAAAGCGATTTGTTTCAAAATATCAAGTAGAACTGATCCTACAGACAAGTCAAAAATTAAACTTCACACATGTAGCGATCATTATAGTAAAAACTGCAACTGTCCTGTAATTGAGCAGGTACAACACTTCAAATATCTAGGGGTAATATTGGGTGAAGGACTGCGATGGGACAAGCAAATACAAATTCTCAGTGGTAGGCTAGGGAAATTATGTTTATTTTCCGCAGAATTCGGAATATGGCAACCAATGAGATACTAAATGCGCTCTACACATCTCTCTGTCAATCAATATTAAACTATTGTCTACCTGCTTGGGGTGGTGCAGGAAAAACCTTCTTGATAAAGCTTGAACGCGCCCAGCGTGCGGTTCTAAAGACAGCTTACAAAAAACCTTTCCTATATCCTACTGACAGTTTTTACTCTGATTGTGGATTCTTACGTGTCAGGCAACTATATTATATTAAATCGGTTATACTAAGATTCCACAAATCGGCCCACTGTCATAACGGGATCCCGATTTCAAAGTTGGATATGTCCCTATTTAAGAACTCAATTCGGACGCAGAAGTTACCTTTTTGTCGGGCCATTTGTTTACACAAAAGTGAATAGAGAACTTAACATCATAAAAATGTCCCGAAAAAAATGAAAGAGAACTATAAACAATTGGCTGCTGCATTCTGGCTATGAAGATACAGAAAAAATGCTACAATAAAAACATAACTCTTTTCTTTATTTTTTTAATTTGTTAATTTATACATGATTGACTATACCATTATATTATTATATATATACAACAATTCACAATCAGACGCCCACACACACAGACACGCCGACGCACACACACACAAACATTGAATTATATAAACTTAGATTAAAGAATATGATATTATAATATATTTAAGTAATATAAACTTTGTTTTTAACTTTAACTTTGTTTGTTACATACACACTTTCTGCTATGCATGTAGTTTACTTTGGTAAGAAGTGATCACCACGAGACAGGGTATCCTAGTGTGAGGATCACATAACTTTACGTAATACATATTTTCTGATTTGATTATATAAACAAAAATAGTAATCATAAAAACAAAATAGTAATTGTAATGTTATGTTATGATCAATTTATATTAAGTTATGATTACAGATAAATAAATAAATAAATGCGAATCCGAGATTGTCACAGCTGACTAAATTTTCCATTTTCAGGTAAAAACTTCACGAGCCATTTGCAAGGAATGTCGAACAGGATACCTGAGCTATACCGACACATGTGTGAAGGTGTTCAAGCACGGCCCACAACAGTTAAGGGCTTATAGTGAATTCGTAAGGTATGCAAACTCAGTTAGTACACAATTCGTAATATATAGTTATAAGATCATCATCATTATCACTGTCATCATTATCAAAGTCAATGTCATTGTCACCGTCATTATCATTATCATCATCTTTTTTATCATGATTATCATAAATTTTATTATCATATCATCACCATCATCGTTGCCATAATCATTAACATCATCATCGAAAATGTTAAAGAAGAGCTAATTTTGAAAATAATAGGGTAAATGAATATATAATGTTGACAATAGTTCTCAGAACTTTTCTTATAAAAAGCACCTTTTACAAAAGTGCTTTCTATACGGAAAGACTCGACAGGCGGTAGTGAGTCAAGCCAAGTTCAAGTAACATAACCGTAATTAAAGTAATTCATATATAAAAATTAACTAGGTCAGACCTTAGGCTACTAAATATTATCCTAAGTTATAATTAAAAAATGATATTTTATGTAGATATAAATAAAATTCAGGACTTGGCACTTGACACCTGTTTAGATCTCACTTCTTTTCTCTTTGAAGTCAACAACCAAGGCACATATCATATCCTTGCATATCTCTCGCTACTTCCAATTTCATTCTTCATACAAATATGTCATGTTACTTTTGACCTGGTCTTTAATCAGAATATCCTGGATTTGTTCCGGGAACGTATCCTTGGTCTTCCCCTTCCAACATTCCCTTTCACGTTCGCCTTATACATATATCCCTTTTGTCAGTCTCCTTTAATTTATTCTCTCTTCATGTCCAAACCATCTCACCTTTCTTGATTTTAGTCACTGCATCTTCTTTTATACCACACTGCTCTCTTATCATTATTACTTACTTTACTTTTCTTACCATTATTATTGAACTTGGCTCTCGTTTCCCATTTATGTTTTGCATGGGATTAGAATAAACTCAATATATCGTGAATCAATCATATTTCTAGTACCGCTTTTGTAAGCCTAAGATATTACATTAATGTAATAATTTTAGGACGGCCTGTGAGGCGATAAACACATTATAGCTGAAACCTTATAGCTTCCTTTCAACTTTTTTCGATTTATTACCGCAATAAAATAGACATAAAGTGAGTTTATTGCGGTCAAAGATTTACATCAACAAAAGGTGTGATAATGTTCTCCGAGTTCAGTTGAGCGATCTCATAGTGAGAATGACCAATTTTCTAGTGCAAAAGTATAATAATAAGTAAATTTTAAAAATAATAGAACTTTTAAGAAGAGTTTTGACGATCTCTGTGGCGCAGTAGTGTGCGCAGTGGATTTATTATTGAAGTGAAACTTCTTTATCGGGGTTGGAAAAAAATTTAGTGTAACAATTTTTCATATTTCACATTTACGTACCGCCATTTTGTAAGTGACCTAAAATATACTACATTAATATATATAATATATATATATATATGTAGGCCTGTTATATTGAAGTGATAAAAATCAAGGATTTTTTTATTCCATTACTGAAATTTTAAAAAAAGTAATCCTTTCACCTTATTGATTTATTACCTCAATAAAATTAATGAAATTCAATAATAATCTTTGTAGTAAAAGATAAAATGAAAAAAGGTAGAATTTGTATTTATGTCTCTGGTAATAAAAGCCTTTCATTAACCTTATCTCATTTAATTATTTACCAATTTTCTGTCAAAGTATAATATAATAAGTTATTTTAAAAATAATAGAACTTTTAAGAAGAGTTTTGACGATCTCTGAGGCGCAGTGGTATGCGCAGTGGATTTATTATAATTTGTAGATTTTCGGCTGGGCTGATAAAGATTTTCCAAATTGATCCAAATTTGGCTGGTGAAAGGATTCGGCTGTGGCTAGTTATCACCTGTCTACAGTATTGTCGTTCCGGTATACTGTATTGTAGAAACCGAAAGGGGTGCGAATTTCATGCAGCTCCTAACAAGTTAGCCTGCTTCCATCTCAGATTGCATCATCACTTACCATTCAGTCAGTCAAAGGCTAACTTGTATTAATAAAATAAAAAAATAGTAGAGCTTTTTATAACGGAAATCTCCGGGGTAGTACTACCACCATCTATCTATAATTTTGGCCGCCGCGGTATTGCTATGTTCTGATCACATAAAGCTTTACACATACTGATGGATACAGAACGACACATTGTAGGTGTTCCTTGCTTACTTACTAACACTTTTAATATTTATATCACATCTATCAGCCCATGAATAATAAATGTCCTTTGAGCGTCCTCCGTCTCTTTTTTAGGGTTCCGTACCTAAAAAGAAAAAAACGGAACCCTTATAGGATCACTTCGTTGTCCGTCCGTCTGTCTGTCAAGACCCTATTTCTCAGAAACGCGTAGAAGTATCAAGCTGAAATTTATATCGTAGTGTCGTCGTCGTCGAAATTTATATAAGTCGTGAAAAAATCAAGCTTCTATGCCAAGGCAATCAAATGATACATCCGTTTATACAAAAAATTTACCCAATTTTCGACACGGTTAAGTAAATCAAAACCTAACGGATAGTTCCCGTAAAGTTAAGAACTTGAAATTTGGTACAAAGTAACGTGATATTGTATTGATAATGGAAAAATTACGAAAATTGTAAATTTTTAGTTGCATCATAAAATAATAATGCTTTTAATAATTTTAAGCTTACCCCCTTTCCTCATAAACCCGTAAAGGTATTAAATTTGGCTCTATAATACCTTTAAGCTGTAACAAAATAAAACTTCTAAGTTAACACAGTCAAAGGATATAGCAATATAAGCCGCATATTTAACTCACAGTTAGACACAATTAAATTAAAACCTAACGGGTAGTTCCCGTAAACTTCGAATCCTGAAATTTGGTACGAAGCAACGTCATATAGCACAGATAATGGAAAAATTACGAAATCTGTAAATTTTTAGTTATATCATATAATAAAAATATTTTTAATAATTTACGAATCTCCTTTTCTTATGAACGCGTAAAGGTATTAAATTTCTGTACTGTATAGGTATATCAAATACTTGGCTCTATAATACCTTTAAGCTATAACAAAATAAAACTTCTTAGTCAACACAGTCAAAAGAAGCATAAGCCGCATGTTTAACTCTGTACTACTCGCAACTAGTCCTAGAATCTTGAAATTTCTCATGAAGCAATATTTAGGAATAATTCCGAAAATCTTTAAATTTACGGGACTCTCGGTGCGCGAGTCCGACTCGCACTTGGCCGGTTTTTATTTCTCTAATTATTAATGAATATTAACACCGAGATTGGCTAGAACCAATCAACAAGCTTTCACATTTTCATTGCTAGCATAATAGAGTCATAAAATTTTACACTAATAATACTACTCTGACTGCCTCGTTGATCTAGTGGTTAGCCTATGTAGCTTCGATCACTAGGTCCGGGGTTCGATTCCTGGGTCGGGTCACGGAATAATTCTAAGCTTTTTTATTCTTCCATAAAATGTACAGTAAATTCCTAGCCCGGAATCTAGAAGTTGGTGGTATTACACCCCCGTGCCTCGGAGAGCACGTTAAGCCGTCACTATCATCAACATCTGATAGTGATCATTAATAAATGAAACGCCAACTCGCATTGGAGCAGCGTTGTGGGTGTACGCTCCATATCCCCTGTAACTGTTTCGAAATCCCATACAAAGGTAAACATTCGTCACATATAAATATAAATACAATTTACATCATGTTTTAGATCTTTCTAATATACTTTTAATTTAAAAGTATTAGATTGGCACGTGATCGTCTTACGATTAGAACCCTATTATCAATGTTATGTCCATAAATAACTCAAGTACTTTTAGAGTTTCGGAAGATAAAATTCATGCAACCATAAACAAATCTTGACTATCCCTAAACTCATACTTTCTCACTTTATTACATGAACCGATTCTCATATATGTGGCCCCTTTCATGTTTTATAAATTAATTGCTTTGTATTTTTCAATACACGAAGTGTTTCCCATTTATGTGACCTCTTCGTGTATTGTATAGTTTCACAATTGTGATTAGAATCAAATTCTCTTAAGAACTTAAAATTCCAATCAATATTAGAGTGGTATTACAGATGCGCACACAGAGCGATCCGAGTAAGTCCTCAGACAAACTTTAGATCGATGGCATCTTTCTATTGAAAGATGGTCATATGCTCCATCCCGCATATAACGGTGCCCCGCTACCGGAGATGCTAGTTCTATAATGCCCGGGCCGAGTGAGGGTTACCGCAAAACGTCTATCTTAATAATTATAATATGATAGCCACACTTCGTGAATGCAGCCTCCGTTAATGTCTCAATAGACTTTGCTAGTTGCTAGAACATTCTGCGCTGACCGCGTTGACAGCTCACCGAACCGTTCAAAGAACCGGCACGATTCTGTGGAAATAATCTAATAATCGAATCTCTTATTAGAGAAACCGGAAACCCCCCCCCCCCCTTATTCGTGGATTTATATATCAAATCATTTCTTTGTGAGAGAAATGTATACGGCACAAGTTATAGAGGTGTGTTTCTCTTTAGTTTCATACCTCGATACCGAGTTGTAAGGCGTTCGAAAATAGCACATTTTATAGAGGTGTGTTCCCCTTTATATTGGATTTTACTTGTGAGAAGTCAAAAGAGAATAAGGCACTCAGTAAGTCAACATAGAGCTCAGACATCCATTTCAAATACCTCGTCAGATGTAGATTCAGAGCTGAACCAAATGTAAGCGCCAGTATCTCACTCCTCAAACAATCAGATGAGTATACCTCGTTACGAGGTGTTATGCCTTCAAAAAGCTTTAAACATAGATATAAATACAACAGTATTTTATTGTGTAAATGCCCAAGCTGTCAAGGCATATTTATATGAAGATGTTAATATATTTATATTATTATGTGTCTTGCTATCACATACTTCAATAATTCATTTTATTAAATTCTATATTTGTTAGTAAGGATGCATAGCCATTATGGATTATTGCTTATAAATCTCTTTCCATATATACCTTCTCACACTATTTATAACCGACATCGCTCGATGAAAACACAGAGGACACCTCACATCCCCACAGTAGTGACGAGCGGCGCATCGCGCATCGTGCATCGCGCATCACTCAAACACAGAGCAGATCCACAGATCTCGCATTCGTTCGAAAGTCACTTTTTGTCTCTGGCAGCCCTCGGGGCGTATTTGACATACACTATGTATACAGCGTCCCATCTCGCTCTTAAGCCACGTCTATAAATTGTTTTCAAGGGTCATTACGAACCGTCTATCGCGAAGACTTGACGATTTTCAGCCTCCCGAGCAGGCTGGGTTTCGAAGTGGATTTAGCACCATAGACCACATACATGCATTGAGACAGGTTGTACAGAAGTCACTTGAGTACAATCAACCCCTATGTCTAGCATTCGTGGACTATGAAAAAGCTTTTGATACTATCGAGACCTGGTCTGTTATGGAGTCCCTGCAGAGATGCCAAGTTGACTGGCGATACATCGAAGTGCTGAAGTGCCTATACAACGCCGCGTTCATGTCTGTTCAAGTACAAGGTGCATGTACAAGACCGATCCAACTGCATCGTGGGGTGAGACAGGGGGATGTTCTATCCCCTAAACTGTTTTCGAATGCTTTGGAAGACGTCTTTAAAACGCTAGATTGGAAAGAATATGGCATAAACGTAAACGGTGAGCACATGTCGCACATTCGTTTTGCCGATGACATCGTCCTCTTGGCGAGTTCATTGCAGGAACTTCAATACATGCTAGTCAGCCTTCACTCTGCCTCCCAACATGTTGGCCTCCGGATGAATTTAGACAAAACAAAAGTAATGTTAAATGATCTGGTGACTCCGGGGCCAATAACAGTCGATGGTTCTACACTCGAAGTTGTTTCGGAATATACATACCTTGGGCAAATTTTGCAATTAGGTAAAAACAGCTTCGAGAAAGAGATCGATCGGAGAACGCAGTTAGGCTGGGCAGCTTTTGGCAAACTTCGTCGAGTCTTCTCGTCGCCTATCCCACAATGTTTGAAGACTAAAGTCTTCAATCAATGCGTCCTACCTGTCATGACCTACGGTGCTGAGACGTGGACACTGACAGCGAGACTAGTCCACAAACTTCAAGTTTCTCAGCGAGCTATGGAGAGAGCTATGCTTGGAATTTCTTTAAGGGATAAAATCCGGAACGAAGTGATTCGACAAAGAACTAAAGTAACCGACATAGCTCTCAGGGCTAGTACATTGAAGTGGCAATGGGCTGGTCATATCTGTCGAACGACTGATGGTCGTTGGAGTCGAAAGGTCCTGGAGTGGAGACCGCGTCTCGGCAAGCGGAATGTAGGGCGTCCTCCAACTAGATGGAGCGACGATATCCGGAGGGTGGCTGGCACCGACTGGATGCAGAAAGCCTATAATAGACTGGGTTGGCGCTGCTTGAAGGAGGCCTATGTCCAACAGTGGATGCACGATGGCTGATGATGATGTATACAAATTTGAATGAGGAGCGCTTCACGATTGTGCGTTCAATTAGAAGATACTTCTAATTACTCGTTTAATATAAAACACTGTTGTTTATCGTTTTACTATTCTTTAATAAAACACTTTTATATATTTTACATGTATATATATATTTATATATATTTTAATTATTTTTTAGTGTTATTATATATGTTAGTATGTACGATTATGATCGTCACACCCCTCTCCTATAAGGAGGGAGGCCTGGCCCTGTAGTGAGCCGTTAATAGGCTGATAATGATGATGATGATGATGATGATTACTCTTATTGATTTTGGAAAACAGCATTTTTATTGTTATTCATTACAAGTTAGACTGTACTCACACCTGATGGAATGTGATGATGCAGTATAAGATAAGAGCTGAAACATGTTAGCAGTGGGATGAAATCCACACCCCTTTCGTTTTCTACGCGATATTGTACCTGAATGCTAAATGCGGTAACTAGCCACGGCCGAAGCCTTCCACCAGCCAGACCTGGTCCAATAAAAACATCTTAATCGGCCCATCCGAGAGTTGCACCTTGTACCTCCATCTTACAATCCACTCCGCATACCACTGCGCCACAGATGTCTTCAAAAGTATGTACATTCAGTATTTGGAGCTAAGACAAGGCTTGTTGTAATAATTAGAAGCAACGGTCCAGGATTTAAATCTGGAAAATGTATTATTTTGTATATCTGTATTAAGAGAAAAAATAGAATGAAATTCTCTTTGAAGAGATATTATATCGAAGTAATAGTGTTAGCCATAATCCAGGCAGTTTTATCTGTTTTATCCTGAAAAAGGACGCGCTCCTATAAGAAACATAGTAAGAGAACCCACATTAAATCTATATACCCTAAGATAAATCTACTTCAACAATTTATTAATTTATTATTTCTTAAACTAGAACCGGATGTTTTCGTTGTAGTTGACGATGTTAATATTGGTTTATTGGTTTATTGGTTTTGAGGTTATGTGTTATTTATAAATTATATTAAAGCGATCGTGCAGATGAAATATTTGCGGCTATTTTGTTTTGGTGTACGATAAATTTTTAAAGTATTATGTAAGCTCTAAAGTAAGCGTAGGTATCTTGTGTTATAGGTACGGTATTGTGTTATAATAACTGCTTAATATTGCATATATATTATACATAAATACTTATAATATATAGATAAACAACCATCCTCATCACACAAACATTTTTCGATGTGACGTGGGAATTGAACCCACAGCCTAGGACGCAGAAACAGAGTCACTACTCACTGCGCTACTAGGCCGTCAAAAAATCCAAAATAAATTAAAACAAAAATGTCAAAAAACACCCTAGTTTTAGAGTTAATCTATACAAATAAATGAAATTAAAGAGGTTTGTAATTTCAAATTAACAGCTCAATTCTATTAAATTCTGTAAGTGAAGAAACATTTTTTTAACATTTTGTCTGTCAGTTTGTTAATCTCTGAAAGTGCTAAAAATTCTTTTAGTATAAATTATACTCTATTCATGAGGTGATATGGGCTATTTTGTCTCCTGGAAATTCCCACGGGAACTACACAGTACTACTCTGCTATATAGTGCAAGAAAATTCATCCCATTTTCTCATAGAGCGAGAGGTTCTATAAGAAAAGTGGACGAATTTTATGTCCGGCAGCGCAATAGGTATGATTCATGGCATCATTCCGCGCGATTGATATTCGGTTCCTTTTTTATCGATTTGAGTAAAAACGGTTTGTTTGAAATGAATTACTTACTCACTGTTTGAGTACCATTTTGATACTGCTATTTACTTAGGTACCTTGTACCAAAGCTATATGGAAATCTTGTGGAAAAAGTAAGAAAAGTTTGCAAAAAAAGTTTGTAATCCACAAAAAGTACTAGTATAACCAATCCTTGTATAGCTAGGTATCAAGTATTCTATGAAATTCGGAGCTCACTTTTACCACGGTTAAGTCCTCGGTCCTAATCGTCAATATTACGAATAATTATTAGCCTATTAACGGCCCACTACAAGGCTAGGCGTCCCTTCCTATAGGAGACAGGATATAGAGCGTATTCCCACCACGTTGATTCATTGCAGGTTGGCGTCCTTAGGGTGATAATGTTTCATATTAAATGTTAATGACAGTGACCGGGACCTACTTAACGTGCTCTCCGAAGCACAGGGGTGTAACACCACCAGTTTTCCGACTCCGGGCTTGGAATGGAATTATTCCGTGATCTTAACCAGGATTCGAACTCAAGACCTCGCAACCGCAAATCCTAAATACTAGGCCAACAAGGCAGTCATATTTTGAATATCATCTCGAAATTATCTTAAAGATATAATTGAATAAAGTTGACTTCAACTAACCCATATTGCAACAACATGATTGATCTACGTTTAAAATGCTCTCTTCAATTTATGAAAATAGAAGCCTGGTCCTGCAGTAGATTATTAAAAAAGGGTAATAATCACGGGGAAGGGGGTCTAAGGGCCTAAACATGATCTATAGTTTACTAATGGGGGAAGGAGTCCAAGGATACAAGAATGTTAAATAACGTAGCTTTTGCTTTTTATTCCGCATAATATATAATACTTAATGCTAATCTTATAGCCATGTATTTTGTCTTTTACCCATACAATTGCGATGTTCATTTGGCTAAAATGGCTTCAGATCCCCTTACCACATGATAACATGCAAATAGTATGATTAGTTCATGGAACACTCTGTGGTTTTTCAGAACATAATTGGGTCACAACCTGAATAATAATAATTGGTTCAGACTATTGTTATCATTATCATTATTTCCAGTGCCACTCAAAGGTGAGTAATTAGGTAGGTACATTGTTACAAAGGGTTTTAAGATTTGATTGAATATTCACAAAATGCATTTGGCTTTTTTTACTACCACACATAAAAATTACCATAGATACAGTACCTTGCTTAATTCTGTTCTGATAGCCTCGAACATATCAAACATATTACATATTACATATTATTATAATGATTGTTAATGTAATTGGGCTAATTTTCCCTAATTCCACTAACCGGCAGTGGAGCAAGGTGGTGGGTCTAAGCACCGTAACCCTTCTTCTATAAGCTGATAATGTTAAAGTTAGATACATCACATAGAGCTTAATGGTGATGTATATCATTGACTTCAAAATATGTAGGTATTATATTATAATTCCAATCACAAACGATTTATAAATTCTAGTGATTTCGCGAGAGTAAACTGAATTTCATAACACGTTAAATAAACGATTGTTAACGCTAATCAGTCAAAAACAAAATCTATTTTTATTGTTTGGTAAATCAAAATGTTTAAAGCAATTTACCTGGCGCAATTTTGCAATTTAATGCCTTATAGTCTGTCTTGTTGATTATGCCGAAGTTGGTCATCCTGGGCATAGAATAATTTAGAGATTTGCTTTCCTTGAAGTTGTCAGTAAATTTTATGCCCCGAGTGCGGTGTTACTAGCCCTTGCCACGGAAAGCATGTTAAGACGTCGGTCCCGGTCACTATCGTTTTAATCTGACAGTGATTGTTAATGAATTACGAAGCCTCGCAGACGTATTGAAGATGCGTGGTGGGAACAAGCTACATATCGCCTCACAAGGCGGGAAATAGGCTTACCTATTTTAAACTGAATCAAATATAAAATATTTATCTTATATAATAATAATACATTATTTTAATTGAATTTATTTTTTCACAGGCATTTCGTAGATTACGCCATGGCTGGAGTGTGCCTCGGAGGAACCAGCGTCTATGTCATCTTCATTGCTTCATCCTTAAAAGACGTAAGCTTGTCCTTAAAGAAATTGGAGTAAAAATATGAGATTAAAAGTAACTGAAATTTTAACCTTAAACGTTCTAGGTTTTTGAGCTTTTAAATTACTGTTGTAATTCTACTACGTTGAAATAAAAATGAAAATATTGGTAACTTTTAAACACAAGGTCTAAATTGTTTTCTTTCTATGAAGCTAATATTATTACACTTTACGTGAATGCAGCAATAACTTGTCGTTCCAATAATTATTATGCTATCACAGTATATATGCTAGCAAGTTTACGCTTTTAAAAATCGATGGAAAAATGTACTAAAATTTTCGGTGGTATTTTAATAAAAGCAGAACTCGGACTAAACGACCGTTCACGCTAGAGGAAAGAAATAAAAATAGTTTTAAAAATCCCACGTCGTATTTCACTTCGGACTTCATCAAAATCTTGCTCAATTTTACGTCCCACTCACAAAGGTTGCTAAATACTGAAAATGTATTAAGTCTAAGTTCTGTACCTACTCGTACATTATGTTTGACTGCACAAAGCTAATGTGCTAAAGCGATTACCGTTTAGTCTGGTTAACGATTCCTGAGGCTTATCTTCATACGCTAGATGTAATTGCCAATCGTCGATCGAGCAACCAAATTCGCTTGACCGCAATCTATACTAATATTATAAGGAGGTAAAGTTTGTACGTTTGTAAATAAAGTTCTGTCGGGGCTAATCTTCGGAACTACTAATCCGATTTTAAAAATTTTTTTACCAGTAAAATGCTACGTTATCGTTATATTTTACATTTGTACTGTATATATTACCCGAGTTATCACAGTTTTTGTCGCGCGAGTCGGACCGTGAAATTTATTAAATTTAGCTTTAAGCGCGTACGCTGCCTTAGATGTTGGATATAATTGAAAACATTGTATGAAAACTATATGCATCTTAAAAAGTTTGCTTACGTTTACGTCATTATTTATAGAACTAAACTTAAATCCTTATCAAAATAAATTATTTAATAATCACAAGGATATTATAGAGATAAGATTTGCCTTTTACAGTATGTTAATTAGTTATATAGTTTCGGAAATATTACAAAATTTCTAAAAATCATGACAATGCCGCTATATCGTCCAAATTAAGTGGACCTCCTCCGTGTTATGTTATACGTACTGAATAGGGGTCAACATTTTGATACTGACATTTTTTGAGAATTCAATCTTTGATCTTTTCTTCCAATTTATTTGGCATGGCAGACCTTATGAACAGCCAGGAAGTGTCCCAAAAGGCAAGACTGGCCGTGCATAGTGGTGTGTTGGTGCCCACACTTATGTATGGTAGTGAAAGTTGGGTATGGCAGAAGAAGCACAAAAGTAAAATAAATGCGGTAGAGATGAGAGCATTGAGGAGTATGTGCGGGTTAAAACCGTGTGACAGAGTCAAAAATAGTGTGATAAGAGAAAAGTGTGGTGTAAAAAAAAATGTAGTGACTGTGTAGAATGGATGAAAGAAGATTAACAAAATAGATTTACAAGGTGAGGGTGAATGGAAGTGTTGGAAGGGGAAGGCCTAGGCGAATGTTCCTGGACCAAATTCAGGACATTTTAAATAATGGCCAGGTCAAGAGTACCCTAAACCGACGAACTTGTATGAAAGGATTAATAAGAGTGGAAGAAGCTAAGGAAGTATGAAAGGACCGTGGCAAATGGAAGGATGTGGTCTCTGCCTACCTATGGGAAGGGGTGATGTTTATGTATAGCAGACCATATTTATATAATATAGGAAAAAGTTTGTTTGTTTGTTTAAACGGGCTTATCTCTAGATCTGCGTGTAGGCTTGTAAATTATTTTGTTTATTATGAAAGCTAGACTCAAAAGTGAAATAGACTATTAAAAGCTGTACTGTAATATCGTACAATGTTGAACAAAAATGTAGATCTTTAGTACACGGGACGGGACGGAGGATAATGCTTCACGGGAAACTATAAAAAAATTAAATTGAGAGGGATAGCGGGAAAAGAGCACACTTTATATGAAAGTCTGTCTTTAAAATTAAAAGGGTACCTAAGAGGTTTTCACGCGGACGAAGTCGCGGGCGACTACTAGTATTATATAAAGCATCTCGCTCACAAGGCAGCCACGACTACGATTTGCTTTTGCTTTGGTCGCAGAAGCAACGGTTTGACTGCGACCATGTTTATAGCAGACGACCACTCGTGAAGTAGCCATCTGTCAGGTTGCTGCAGTTGTTCATATATCTCTGATCCAACTTACGTTTCTATATTTGGTGTCGAAATACGAAATGATAATTTTTTTTTTTGACGGACGAGTGGCGCAGTGACCCTGCTTCTGCGTCCTAGGCTGTGGGCACGATTCCCAAATCTGGAAAATTGTTAGTGTGAAGAGCATGGATATTTTCCAGTGTCTGGGTGTTTATCTATATATTATAAGTATTTATGTACAATATATATATAAAAAATATTCATCAGTTATCATAGTAGGTAGGTACGCATAACACAAGCTACTTACGAAGCTTACTTTGAGGTTATGTAGCGATGTGTGTAATTGTCCTATAATATTTATTTATACCTATTTTTTATTTTAAAATCCCTATGCGTATACTATGCTTACGCTTATAAATAACAAGCACAAGGCCACTTTATGACTAGGAGGCTTAGGTAACCTACATAAAGGCATCTAAATATTCTGCGAGACGGAAGCTTATAAGATATAAGTAAGCAACAACCAGTCGTGCCTGCCTAGGCTGAAACCGCCATGATTACTTCTCAATAAATCAGCTATTGAAACGATAGGTTCTAAGCGGGTATTAATGTGCTCTTCGTGGCATGGGGTGTAGCACCAACAACTTCCAAATACCACGCTTCGAATTTATTTTCTTCGTCTTTTTTTCTTCGTCCACTCCTGAACAGAGGCTTTTCCTAGAGATAAAAAAAAGAAAATAGAAAACCTCATAATTATTCCATAACTCGACCCAGGATTTGAACTCAGGACCTCGTCATCGCAGCCACATAAGCTAGTCGACCAATGAAGGAGCCCCACGTGTCATAATGGAAACTTCTCCAGGCGACTTCTATCACGAAAAGCTCGACTGCAATTTCCTCAAATTATACAGAAAAAATAGATTACTAAAACGACTATAAAAGCTGTAACGTAGAAAGCAATTCAAGGATTAACCCGCGTAGGTAGTGACTTGGCAAAATATCTCATATCTCGCATTGAAAACTCCGGGAGAAATTACAAATTTCATCTTGCACTGAGCACTTAGTATTCTGTACTCGTCGTAACGTCGTTACTCGGCAAACATGTGTTGCATTGCATGCAGAGATCTAAAATAGACGGGTGGCTGTAGTGCGACGATTTATGTTACAATCTCATTCACGAAGAAAGAATTCACTTAGGTACATCACTTAATCCCTATATGACATTGTTAAGTTCATACGAGATTCGATCATTAAAGGCCTTATACATGTATACCTAGATATAAAAATCAAACACATTATTTGGCATGCATGATTACGGCATCGATGTTATAATAAACGAAATTGAGGAGTTATAGCGCTCGGGCCGCGATAGCCATAGAGACGCTGTTTTGAATCGGGTCAGTTTTGCAATTTTCGATATTAATTATTAATTAAATAATAATAATTTTATATTCATTTCTATGTTGATTATTATTCGTAATTCGATTACGTGGCTAATTACCCCCCTACTGTTAAGCGATTAAGAGGAATTAGCTAGTTCCTATATTAAATTGCATTATCACTTCCCTACAAGAGTGATTGCAGCCAAGGGTTAACTTGTAATGAATAAAAAAAGTTTATTTTTCACTTAGCAAGACATATAAAGAATACTCAACACAACAAATTATGGCTTACTGAATTTCCTATTTCGCAAAGGCGGATTAGGTTAATGCTTGAGGGTAGTATTTCTTTTATCCGTAGCAGCCTGGATTTAAGTAATTTGAGAGAATAGGAATGCACACTAAGCCGTCGGTCCCAGCCAATATGATTAACATCTGATAGATCAGCATTAGAGCAACGGGAGGTTAAGCCCTTCATAACCACCTCCTTATAGAAGCAAGCCACACTATAGTTGTCATTCGAATCAGGAATATAACTTGACTGATTGTAAGGGGTTCTAATAGGGACTTGACAATTTTAAATTTAATTTGAGAACGCACCTTTTCACTTAACATCGAATTATCACTGTCAGTTTATTCAGTTGACAACATTTTCATCATGGTGAAGAACACAAATGAATAACGTCTGCAAACCTTAAAAATTTACTACAGAAATTCGAAGTCGGTGGTCGCGACTTTAAGAGTAAGAGCGTTAAATCCGATTTTTGGTAGTAATTCTCGCCTTAGTAGATTTAACGCCTCTAGATTTTTTTCTTTGGGGTTACGTCAAGTCATTGGTCTACGCTAATAAGCCGAAGACGTTGGAAGAGCTCAAAGCCAACAGTGAACGCGAATAGCAGCCGTTTCGGCCGAAACGTGTAGCCGAGTCATAGAAAATTGGGTCCCACGAATCGACCGCTGCAAACGTGTCCGCAGTAGCCATATGAGCTAAGTCAAGTTCCATTCAAAAATGTTTTGAAAGTACCAACCCGATAATAAAGTTTTTGATATATCTCAAATGGTTTTCATTTTATTTTGAAAAAAAGTTGTCAAGTCCTTATTGGAAAACCCTATATAAAAATGTTTGTAGTTGAAATTAATATGTTACTTTTAATTTTTTAGATATGCAACCAGTTCTCAGTTTTCAACTATCGGGTGGAAGTTTACTGCGGGATGTTACTGCTGCCGCTGATTTTACTGACTCAAATCAGACACCTCAAGTTCCTCGTGCCATTCTCCATGTTCGCCAATCTGTGCCTCATAATGACTTTCATCGTGACATGCTACTATACGTTCGAGGATATCCCCAACGTATCAAATGTGAACCTCTTCAATGATGTGCAGAAGTGGCCCTTGTTCTTGAGGTATGGAAACTTAAAGTTACTAGTAAATAAAATAATTACTATACCCAAATGATGAATCAACGCAAATGTTTTACTTTAATGGTATAAACTAGCGCTTGACTGCAATGGCACTAATAAGCGATGATGCCGCCTATCCTGGATGGCGCTTGCCTAAAAGATACTGATTTATAATTGACTTAAAGATAGGTACTCGTATTGTTTTGGCAGGGTAAACAAAAGCTACACAGGGTATTCAATAGGCATCAATTTATAAGAAATAGATATAGTGAGATACCAAATCGTTTAGTACGACACCTTAGAATTTCGTCGTGAAAGAATATCGCCTACGAAAATGCCTATTTATATGTACCTTAAATAAATTTAAATTATAGTGAAAGGGAATAGACGCTCGAAGGATACCTACTTACTCCACACTTTTCTGTTAGACATAGACTTAATGTGAAATGCTTAAACCGCAAAATTTAGGTCTATTAATTTTTGAGTTATGCTTAAATAAATACGAATACAAAAACAAATATTTTTATTCTTATAGCAGATGTTTTACAGTCCAATTATGAAATATATTTTTCAACCTGCTTAAAGGAGAATGGCGAGATTGTATGCACCTTTGGACCCGAAGAAAACGGTAGCGTTCAAAGTAGAAACTTATTAGCAGTTGTAAAACATAACATAACTAAGAAAAAAGCAAATGGTAAGTAGGTTAGAAAAGTTGGGAGAAAAAAGATATGAACGCTTTTATCTTATAACCTCAAATATTTACTAATCAAAAATGAACTACTAGAAGAAGTTACTGTTTAATTGTATCAGGATATTAAATACGTAGGAATATGTTCAACATACACTCGTAAATATTAGCTAGATATTTTAGTGAACATGCGGTACAAGATTAAAGTAGGTATACCACAGTTTTTATATCGCCAATATATCGCTATGCTGGCATTTTGTTATAGGTGGGTAATAGTTTACTATGCATAACTTCTGCATGTTAAATGTGAGATGGAAGATAGTTACAGAAAAATTACTAAATATATTAATAAGCCTAAGTAAAAATCTCAGCCAAAAGGTTGATTGTAAAGTACAGTAGTTATAAACTAACAATAATTAAATAAAAAGGAGACAATAAATCCCTTAAATACAAGTTTCCTAGCGTTTCGTTTTTCTGAAGTTACAAACTACCGATTCATTGCAGAGAAGAAAATGAAAATATTGTTACAACTTGGGTATCTTTAAAACAAGAGTGAATAGACATTTTCTAAGCGAGTGCGTTTCATCTTAGACCACAATATCTACACATACCATCAATAGAGGTTGGGATCAAGCGCAAGCTTATTTCGTATAAAAAAGAGATCTACATAGATATAAGACTAATTGTATAGATCCACTGAAAATTATAAAAAAAAATACAAGACTAGATAAATAAAACAATATTGACATAATGGAAGCTCATTTATTTTGTTGCTGAATGTAGGCATCACAATTTGTCCAGAAGATTCTACTAGTGGGCCTTTAGTAGTAGAACAATCAGTCAAAACTTCTACAACTTCCTCTGTTTGTTAATTTGGAGATATATTAACTCCCTGTCTTGTAGAGGGCACAGGAACACCTGATCTTCTATTGGAGATACCTCTCTTTGTGCTAGTAAACAACAAGTAACACATAACTATCTCATCGACAGATGTTAACTGAAACAATATTTTAATGTTGAACTTCTTACAGAATAAATAATATTAAAGCTGTAGGGCATATCAAGGGATTTTAATTTTTTTATTAAACTACCTTGTTGTTCCAGTGGTGAGCTTATGTGCCTTTACATAACAAAGTTTTGTGCCTGTTTTCCCTCCGATTATATGCAGATGATGATGTTTAAGACTAATAATCACTACAGTTTATTGAAGCAGTTTAAATTAAAACAACACATTTTAATAGTTAACAAAATCCAAATTGCTGGAAACTAGATGTCCAAAGGCAAAAGCGGTTGACAGGGCCATAAAGCAAAATAATCAGTAAATCCAGTATATAGCCAAATCGTTAGGAGGAAATCACAAAAATGGCAATTACTTTCAACGTTTAAATCACTTGGAGTATATTAAATCAACGCAAAATGTAACATTAAAACCCGAAAATTATCAACAACCAACATCAAACAATATTGTTTACTAATATGACTGTTAGTTTTAAACACAATGACAATACCCAACAGTCCTGTCAACATTTGTCTGTCAAAAAATAAAGTCTATTAAGTCAAAATAAGTATACATAACAGACAAGTTCCTTTTTAACCCTAGAGAGCTAACCTTCGTCAAATTGACGAACACGAAATAGAAATATCTTTTTCTCTTTTTTTTTGCGTGCGCTGATTGCTATGCCGACTCTAGTCAACATAGTGTCTGCCGAGTGCTCGCAGGTGACGACGGCGTTTTGCCAGTAAGTACATGATTTACAGATATATTACATAAATATTCGTCATTTTGACGAATGGTTAGCTTTTGTGTATATTATTACTGTAACTAACGTATTTATTTTTTCGGTTTTTACCGATAACGATTCCTGTGATATGAAGTTATTGCGAGGCTTTTATTAGAAGAAGGGTATATCGGAACAGCGGAGGTGTCCACATTGTGGACTGATACTAGTGAGAATAATGGAAGCTCTAAACAGAAGATAATTTGGAAGTGGATGAAGAAGAAAGCGATACTCAATATGAGCTTTCTGATAATGAAGAAAGTTTTCCATTCCACCAAAATCGTTCTTCGCCTTCACCTTCGGTGAAAAACTCAGATATTAACTTGAGTATTTTAACTTTCTCACAAAGCAATACCCGAAGTCGAAGTTGTCATGTTTAGTCGACCAGGAAGGGAGTGTTATAAATAGAGCAACTGCAATAAATATTGTAGATGTCGCCAGAGGACCAACGCTTACTCTAAGAAATATACCGGATGTAGAATATATTTCTAAAGAAACTGCTGGAAATGGTTACTTTGCCCACACGTGAAAAATAAAATAAAGATATCTTGAAAGTGGAAGGATTGAAGAGTGATGAAGGTCAAGGTGAAAGTGAGAGTCACTGGCCAACCAGTCTTATATCAACTAAAGCTACAAACAGCAGAAGAAGTAAAATTTGTGGTATTTGTTCCCACAGAAAAGGATATATTGCGTATATACTTTGTGTTCACCACACTGCATTTTGTGGTGAATACAAAGTTCATTTTTACCACAAAAGCGCTTTAAAATTTTAGGTTTTTATATTTTTTCTAATAAAATGAGACTCTTATAATTTATATTTGTCCAAGAAAAGAAGGGATTTTTTGTTGTAAATTTTTTTATAGATTTTTTCCAAGTAAGGGTTTATTTTGACCTCAAAAAACTAGTGTGTTAGATTATAAGGAACAAAATAAATACTTTTGTTAAAATATCGAAAAATACTGTTTTATTCAATAGATACATGTTTAACGTCATTAAACCTTAAAATGTTCAAATATATGTATCGTTTTATGAATTTATATACTTCAAATATTGTTCGTCCATACGACTAATGGTTAGCTTTAAAGGGGTATATAGGAAGGTTAGCTCTCTAGGGTTAAATGTCACTTAATTAGCACCACATGAACCCAAAATATCATGTTATAGCTGGACAAGAAAGTCATGAAAATAATGGTCGCGTCACAACCGTTCATGTGGGTACTCTATATAGTACGACAATATCGGTTTTGATACTTTGATTTAAATACAATTTTTAATAACGTGATTTCACACACTTTCAAAATAATATTGGTTAGGATAGAAAAATAATTAATGAAACTTCTGAAAGGATGGTAATGTATTTTAATTAGAAAATTGGTATTCATACAACTATAAATATTTAGTCAGAATGAAAAATGCTTTCGTCTAAATATTCCACGCCAGATAAGTCTTCAGCCACGTCTTGGCGCGAGCCAACTCCAGTTGCTGCTGCTATCAACCGCTGGCTATCTTCGGATGTGTCACTATTGCTTTCATCTTGCAGGTTTATAATTATTTTGTCAATATCACTATACAGAGATTGTCCCCTTTGGTAATAATCACTCTCTATTTTCATTACGTGTCCAATCGTCCAATTCTTTTGTAGGTCGCCTAGTTCTATGTTTCCCTGGTGTGGAGAAAACACCTTTATTTCTCTGTCCTTCCAGAGCAATTCGTCTTATAGTACTGACGAATTTACCTAAAAAAAGATATTTACTTAAGTATATACAGGTTTATTACCTACCATTGTTATATAAGCGAAATCATATAATCCGCACTTTATTTTTCTGTGATTTATGCAATATCCACAAAAAAGTATCAAAATTATACAAACGCGTTATTTGGCAAACGCATTTTTTAACATAACCTTTAATTCCGGAATCTACATTTACATGCAAACAAGCATACTATGAGAGGGTATTGTAATTAAGCCACACATATACTATACGATTACTTTATTTAAACCACATTTTACCAGTCATTTCAGCAGTCCTTTTGTAAACTTCGTTCAAATCGGTTAAAAGTTTTATGGATAAAAGTTCTGCCAAAAATCTCTTAAATACTTTGTAAATGATCTCTCTAGCCGAGCTGCGGATTGCGGTTCTGTCCATTTTGAGCACAATAACACAATAACATTGAAAATAACACGAACAACGATTATCGATTTCAAGAAATGACACATCTACGGACTTGACGTGGTTGACAACCCGCAAAAGGAGTGTTGCCAGTTATCATATTTTTTAGTACCGTTTCACGACTTTTTTGCCAAGCTATATATGTATATAGAACGAAAAAATAAAGTCGATTCTATAATAATTATTTGAATAAATAGGTCATACCTAAAAATGAAAATGTTCAATTTGCACAGTAATAAAATATATAATGAGAATAATAATTGTTAATAGATATGTATTTTACATATATTTTTTATAACTAATAGGTAACTGTTATAATAGATACACTTTTAAAACTAATACATAGTTATACGTTTTACAATAATTACAAAACTTATGTGATATGTTTTTACTGGTTTATTATATAAATAAACATCTCTTCTAAAATAAAGTTTTGACTTAAAACTACCAGATTTACTAAGTTGGTAACACTAGAGCTGCTGTCTTGTGCTACCTTCTACCAGAGAACCGTTCCGGTTACTGCAGACGACTAATTTTCAGTCAATTATAATTATTTTTGTTCTTCTAATCCCCATCTTTAACAAATCCCAATTTTTTTATACAAGTATCATATAAAGTTGCAGTTTTAATTAGCACAATCTGGTATCTTAACGATGCTTTAAAATTATAAGGGCACTCTCGCCAATCTCCTTTTATAGGTAAGAACTTCTTTTACAAATCTGTTGAATTATGTTTCATTTATATGATTTATTAAAATTGTTTGACAAGCTTGTTAAAACAAACAAAAAGTCATAACAAAGGTAAATAGAAATCTCGTTGATCTACATTCGACCTGATTCCTTTCTTCTTGAGGTTTATGAGTTCATTCAATCACCGCCCTTTACAACCTGCTTAATATACCATCAATGCTTCGTTTGGGAGTTCTTCGTCCAAAAAGTACGTGATAGGAATCAGATATGAGGTGGAATCAACACAAAGGCCTTTATTCGTTTTGTGTGAGATTTTTTAAGTTCCAGCGCGATTCACAAACCTTTTTATTCTTATACCTACTAGCATCCCCCACCGTACGAATAGTGTTCAGTTTTTGTTGGGACTTCTGTCGTATACCTATTTTGTTTTTTTCACCTGATGAATAGTGTGCATTTGGTCTAATATACGTGTATTCACACGTACAAAGCAAGAAATTCTTCTTGATTTTCTTTCCACATGTTTTTGTTACGTAGTCTTATGATGGATTAGTTTGGAGTCATTTTAACTAATTAATTTATTATTCAATATTAATAAGAAAAACTAAGAATAAGTCTTTTTATATAATCTTGTTTTGTATTGAAAAGACAATATAATCTGAATTGAAGTCAATATTTCTGTCCTAACTAAAATTTAAGTCATTGAGCCGAGCTATTTGAGACAAACTTTCAGACAGTCTTGCTCGGAAGTTTTACCGGGAAATCGGTTTTATGAAGAGCTTGTAAACTTTGGACAGCTGGAAATTAACTTTCATCCAGTTGCTACCTAAGAAACCTTTTTATTATAAAAATATACAATCCGATAAAATATCATATCTATGAAGTCGATGCCAGCCAAGTTTAAGGAATATTTATTTAACGTAGTAAAGCAGTTTGTGGGTTCTAGGTAGCGTCCTTAAAGTCGAAACCTTGGCTGGCACCAACTCCTAGATATGCTGAAGTAAATTAAAGCAACTAAATGACACAGTTATTTTTTACTTTTTAGTGCGTTTTGAGTCGGTTCTATTTTGTTGTTAAAAATATTTATTTCTTACATTTTAGTGATTTATCGCCCCGTAACGTGCTCTCATAGTATATTATACGGCACTAGTAGCCAAAAAAGCTATCGATATTTACACAAAAACCGAAATCGCTGCAAGTGTGAGTATAAAATTTGAAGAGTTCCATCAATTTTCCCAGGATATCATCATCAGATCCTAACATGATGACTATGGGATCATCTTGGAAGTGTGCCCTTTCAAATAAAAAGAAATATCAAAACCGGACAACTCAAAAGTTATTTTACAATTAGGGTAAGAAATTCCTTAATTTCTTAAAAAGAAGGTATTAATGGTTTCAATTCACGACTTACAGTTGTACTCTAAATTTCTCCAATATCCCAATTCCCTACCTGCCGATTTGTTATGAAATATTGATGATATCAGCGACTGCAACCCACCCTTTTGTAACTGATAGCCCATAAATCTAGCTCGCACTGATGTGGGCAGTACCTATCGCTACGAATCAATCACGTTCGCACTATGCCGATTCTTTGGTCAGATCATAACTTTCGTAGAGATGAAATTTTCCATTCACTTTTAGAATTCATTACATTCGAGCTTTTTTCTAAGATGCATGTTTGAGTCAAATGAAAATGTTTTAGATTTCCTGTTAAAATTGCGCACAGACCTTACTCATCTCCTGCCAAATAACAATAGTGACTATTGTTATTTGGCACAAAGCCCACCTTTTTAAAAATTTATCGCATTTTCGATAAAGAACAATGAAGCAATCAAGCAATACATATTGACTAAGTTGGTAAGGAGTTTATAGAGAACTTAAAATATAGATGATACAGCTGCAAGTTAAAGAGTGTCCGGTAAGAGCGTGCAGATATAGGAGCTCTCTGCACTTAAAGATCTGTTACCTTTTTTTATGCTGCTTTGGTGTATTAGATAAAAATATTTTTGATTTGATGGGACATTTTTGCAGTGCGTGCAGTAGAGCTGTGGAATGCACTCCCAGTTGGCATTCGTGAATCAAAATCAATTTTCATTTTTAAAAAGGCCGTTAAATCTTATTATTTTACAAACTAAAGATGACTGTTTGTTTATGTTCTTCTTATGATGTATTAATGTAGGTATATTAGTTTATTTTATGATATATATTTTAGTTATTATTGGTGTTATTTGTGTAGTCTGGTTTATGTATTAGTGTGTAATTATTTGAATTTATGTATATTTTATAAGTATACCACCTGCAGTCTCTTTCTTTATACTTTCCTAAGCCTAAGGTTGCCTGGCAGAGATCGCTGCTAAGCGATAAGGCCGCCTTTTGTATCCTACATATATATTTTTTAAGTTATCTCTGTACTGTTTTTTTTTTTTATTGTGTGTGTGGAATACAAATAAAGAATAATAATAATAATTTTTATGAATAAATAAAGGTCTTCTAAATATCAAACTGAACACCCTTGTACACTACTTATTACTTAAAATGTGTTAGACTCACTCCCATATCGTATTGGTATAATACAGAGACACGTTGAAATAGATCCACTAATAATATAATTAATCTTACGATTACTCCAATTGCTTACTAGTTTATGTATGGTAAGAGCAAACTTTCGAACGACACGTTCACTCAGTCGCACTTTGTAGTAGTTTACGCATCAGACACCAGAATCCAATTAATATACATCGTGTGCGCCTGGAGCTGAGCTTCTCCCATCAATCTTTGCTTATAGGGACATGCAAAACTTCTTTTTTTCTTTTACCAGTATCTGTTTTCAGTACAGCTATATTCGCGATGGAAGGAATCAACGTGGTGATGCCAGTTGAGAATGAGATGGCGAAACCCCAACACTTCCTGGGGTGTCCAGGCGTGCTGAACACCACCATGGTGTTCGTTGCCAGCCTGTATGCTGTGGTCGGCTTATTCGGCTACCTGAAGTATGGTGATGAGGTTCTGGGCAGCATCACTCTGAATTTGCCGGAGGGTGAACCGTAAGTATTGTTTGATATCAGCTTATTTTCTTATAGTCTACAAAGCCAGACCTTATTTTAGGAAAGGTTAAAGTAACCTATAGGACTTATGGCATAACTCAGACTGGCGTCAAAAGGAAGCTACACATCATCATGTATGCCAATAGCTACCTATCTATTTTCGCATCACTAAATACCAATTTGAATTATACTATAATAAAATCAAGCGACATCGCACGTCGACGTACGTCGAACCACCTCGCTTTTTTTAAATTTTCCATATTTGAATAATACAACGTTAAAGCTTAACAATATGAAACTAGACAAAAACATTATAATTCGTAATTGACGAATTGGACACCTTGCTTCGCTTCCAGTGTGAGTTAAGCCTTTGACATCTATGTCAAAGATCTTTACCAAAAGTAATTCCAGACTTTGCATATTTTCAAGCAATTTTAAGTGAGCGAAGGAAGCAAAATGCTGATATAAAATAAATAAACCGAACATAATAGATGATCCTTTTCATTACCAAAATAAACAACGATAATATTTCGAACACAAAATAAATAACATCCTGAAATAACCTCAATCTGTTATAGTATGCGTAAACCACGTGGCACTCAGGGAAATCAAACAAGGTGTATGTAGGAAATAAAAAGTAAATAAGTAATTACACTGACTTGCTATTTGCTAACGTGGCACATAACATAAGAAGTACATTTTAATCCAGTCTAGAAATCTACTAAGCGGGTTTGAAGCTTTTACAGCGATATTAAAAGCTTAGCTTAAAGCAATGCTGCACGCTCTTGCATTGAAATTTTAGATAGGGATTTTAGCCCGTCACAACTCACACGTAAACGAAGTTTATAAAGACTTTTGAACACTAAATTGATTTTTTGGTGCAAAATGAGATCGACAAATTTTCAATCTACGAAAAATATTATCTCCACGCAAAGCATCTATGATTATTATTTATATAATCAAAGGATAGGTATACCTAACACGGTGTGCTTCTTGAGCTTTTAGAATTTTATTTTTTTTTCTAATTCATAATTCGATCATTTCAAGAAGTTGCGACTAATTCGGAAGCACCTACGAGTAGTTCTAAAACGTTAAGTATGTATATTTAACTCCGCTACGGGTTGGGAAGGCAGAACCTACTGAGAAGAACAGGCATTGAATTCAGAAGTCATTCAAAATTCTAAATTCTCGAATTTTCAGCGTAGCTGAATTTTCTAGTGAAGTTTTATGATCGTGACTGCCACGAACACTTGCGTTCACTATCGGAACTGAAACCACCGTCTGGTCAATTATAAAAAGATCAACTCATTTGTGCGCGCGGCGCTATGTGTAGGTAATTCTTATATCACGTATAGTGACTTACTATGTGTGACATTTGATCGGATAACGACTGGTTCGGACGACAACTGCCACACAAAATTAATACTATGATTACAAGCTCACGCACACATACTGCCACGCACACAACTGAGTTAAACTACCTTATACCGCGTGCCGACGAATGTTTGTATAACAAATAACATTATTCTTTTATTAGATGTAGGCGTTAAACTATTTTATTGTGTCGGGCAGGCATCGGGTTTCAAATCCAATCAGGGTTACATTACACAAAGAATTACAAAAGTTGTCGCTGTGATAATAATATTGCTAACTTTTTTACCCATTCCTAGTAATAATATACTTTTTACTTGATAATAAATTCTGCCTTTATTTCTTTATGTATTTTATATGTAGCTCAATAGATTAACAATTTGAAAATGTTTGTTTTTTTTATTTGTTTTTTGCAATGTATTTTTATTATATTTGAATTACTACTGATCATATGATTTATGTTTGTAGGTTATAGTATGTAGGTAATCTATTCCAAATTATGATGAATAAAGATAAAGACGAATTGATCAATTTTAATTTGATCGTGTTAAAAGAGTCAGAACATTTAATTCATTCAGAGTAATTACTGATTCGGGCCGGCTCCTGTCGACAGAATCTACTTTGCGAACTGGTGGTAGAATCACTAGGTACTACTTACTGGAAGATTTCAAATTTTAAAAGTAGATATAGCTATAGTTCTACCTAAAAGGAAACTTGCAATGAATGACTTGATGAAACATCCTAGCCAAAACCGCATGGTCGTCGCCGCGTCGTCTCTAAAAACTTGATAGATTTGAAGCTTACCTTATGTAGGATCCTGCGTATCTAAATATTTTTATCTCACAAAGAATAGTTCTAGGAACACATTTTGTAATAAATTTAATCGGTACGCAATAATTTAGTTTCTCCGCTAGCTTAGAATTTTTAATACTGCTTAAATATAAATATAATGTTTAAAAAAAATAGAGAATGCAGCTAATTTTGATTTTCTCGTTTCAGATTAGCATTAGCAGCGAAGATCTTCGTCGTCCTCGCAGTGTTCTTCACGTATTTTCTCCAGATGTACGCCCCTATGGACATTATGTGGACGAGGCTGAAGGGCAGGGTCAGTGCGAGGTTCCATAACCAGGGGCAAATATTGATGAGGACTTTAAGTGTGACGCTTACTGGTAAGTAAAATCTTTTAAGGCTTCAGTTCAGCCACGGCTGTCATTGACATTAACCACGTATCCAGAAAATATTTTAGTGCACAAACGTGAGTACAAAACAGTGTTTGTATTCCACTAAAATACCTCCTGGATATGTGATATAACAGCGTGTATCACAGTGCTATGTGACAGGTTATCAGCATTTCCAATTATGATCCATTGGTACATCTTGTAAGACGCGGAGGGTCGCGCGTCGCCACTAAAAGTGGGTATTTTGGCCGTTTCTCGGCCAGCAAGTCGCAAATACCCCCCGGGAGGTCTCTCAGTTCCTGTATGCCTCTCGGAGGAATGTGTAAAGACATTTCTCAGGGATAAAAAAGGGTATCAGCATGTCCGGAGAGTTAAATGTTTTAAGTGAACCAATACCGCTTAGTAAGTAACGTCAACACGTATATAAATAAATACCTAGGTACTTAATTTTGTGCGAGTCGACTAGTTGTCAACAACATAAAGGTGCTAATGTTCCCGACGTCTCGCTGGTATTTGTTTGAATGGAGGAACTGGATTGGAAATGCCTGCTCTTATCCAAAATGATCAGACATCATCTACATAATATAATGGCCTATTTAGTGACGACATTTGTATCCTTGACCGATATTTGATCAAGGGGACAATTATCCTAAACGGTCGCATTAAGTAAGCAAATGTATGCAGTAGGGAATTAACGGCAAATTGCTTATTGGTTCGTGCAATCGTCTGGGAATTTAGGTCTGTATCTAAGCTAATGGGCACTTCGTTAGGCCTTAAGCAAGATATGTAAGGACGACAGCGCTTACATAATGTTCGATACAATTAATTAAATAAATAAACAGTTAATTTGATAAAATTTTGGATAAACACTAACTGCCTGCGAAAGCTCACATAGTACATAGGCAGGTAAGTTCTATCATTTTCATAATGTTGCTCTATTACGAGTAGTTACTTGTAAAAATTACACTACAAATACGAACGTGCGCGTGGCTCACAAAATGCTGTTTGCAAGGACTTGCTTAAAAATCAATTCCTTTCATTTTCTAATAGTTCTGGTTAAGCTTAGGTTTAAGATTAATAATATTTTCTACATACCTACCTACTTAAATCTTCTTTTTTTTATTTGGCGGAGGGGGGATGTCTAAAACTGCGCCCTGCGGAAATATTCTTTCAAACGAACGGAACTGGAACGAACTTATCATTTAATTTGGTTTTCAGTTGTCTTAGCTGCAGCAGTCCCAGACCTGGAGCTTCTAATAGGCCTGGTTGGAGCAGTTTTCTTCTCCACCCTTGGATTGTTCATCCCACTGGTCGTCCAAACCGTCCACAAATGGGACAGGGGGTTGGGCAAATGTTCCTACATACTTTGGAAAAATGCGTTACTTCTACTGCTTTATGTAGTCGTGTTAGTTTCTGGATGCTATTCTTCGATTAATGCAATAATTGCTAGGTTTAGGTCGTAGCCTTAACGTAGTTATAGCAGGTACTTACCGTAAGAGTCTCGAGGAAGGATATTTTGGACTGAGTATTTATTTATTTACAATTTTTTCTTTAAATTTTCAACAATGCTTATAAAAAATAATAAAAAGCACTATTAAAAATTTATAGAAAATATCCAATTTGTCTACTGCGGGCCTCGGGGGCCCCAACAACCGGTGGTCAGGGCTCCAGAGTGAGAAACCTCCTCACGATACGCACCGTTTCAAGAATTACTGCCTTCTGTATCCGACCCCTGTTCCAACAATTAAGCTAAAGCTTAAGGTGTTGGTCGAAGCATTTCGTTACGTACGTAAGACGATTACCTGAAGGACTAATAAATTAATTACCATAAGACTGAGTATCATTATTAATGTAATTAAGTATTTATGGTATTAGAACATGTCGTCTTTTTCGTAGAAGTTAAGTAAAGTACACAAATATTGTTCCAGGTATTTGAGATTGAACTTTAAATTTAAAAGGGCCAATAGTGTTATTATGTTAAGACAGCTATCCGTTAGTTATTTTCACGCGCATTTCAAACGTTCCGATGGCGCAGTGGCTAGACTAACCAACGAGACCGAAATCGAATCCTAGTCCCGAAGCGCTTTTTCGTCTTTTGTAATGTTTTATTAATTGGTTAATTCTAACGAATTGCGAGGAATGGGGCTGCGTGCGGGCAGGCGGCCATTAGAAGAGGTTCGTCAACAAAACGTGAGCAGAAAGGCCGTGCATAAGTTGACATTTTTAGAAATCTTTTAGTACAGTTATTTTGATTGTGAATAACTAAATAATAAATAATAACTAATACTCAGTGAATCCTTAACATTGTTGACCGTGACCATAATTATCATTTATGTTTACTGCGAACATAGTTGTACACATAATATGATTTAATGTTATGGATATCTATCTACCAGCTGTGCAGTTCTAAGGTAGTCTTTTCCTTTGTTGTAGCTTACCGGAATGCCCTTTTAAGATTACGCGATTAGTGCATCGCTCAAATAAAGTATATTGTCTAACCCTGAGAGGACTAGCCGTGGTTGGTGTGGCAGAGAACCAAGAAATCTCTCCTGGCGCCTAACATTAGAATTAATCAGTAATTATAAGTTAGTGAGTGTACCTTAGTCCTTAAGTAATTTAAGTTAGTTTTCCTTGTTACCTTATTGTTAGGTTTAAAACGCAATTTGCGATTAAATAAATATTCATAGAAAGCACGAACAAGACTTTTAAATTAACCCGCATTGACATATTTATAGTTAGTACTATGGACTTCGGGTCTAATGCAAAATTTACGTCAAAAGTGTCCCAAGATATTTTATACATACTAGGATGTATTTAATGTTTTTATACACAAAATAACATTGTAATGTATGTCTTATCCTATTGTTATACAGTCTAATTTGCAACGGTCTAATTGCATGCAATAAGTAATCCGCTTCGATTGACGGTTGCCATGGCAGCCTTTTTTTGACATGACAGCTCGTGAAAATAGAACAACATAAATGGTGTGGAGAAGGTAGCTTTGAAATTTTTTTGGCATCTTATATTTATATATTATACTAGCAGTCGCCCGCGACTTCGTCCGCGTGAAAACCTCTTAGGTACCCGTTTAATTTTAAAAACAGACATTCATATAAAGTGTGCTCTTTCCCCGCTACCCCTCTCAATTTAATTTTTTTATAGTTTCCCGTGAAGCAATATCCTCCATTCCGTCCCGTGTACTAAAGATCTACATTTTTGTTAAACATTGTACGATATTACAGTACATTAACAATGTGTATTTATGGCAAGCTGATGTGTATAGCTTTTAATAGTCTATTTCATTTTTGAGTCTAGCTTTCATAATAAACAAAATAATTTACAATCCGACATGCAGATCTAGAGATAAACCCGTTTAAACAAACGAACAAACTTTTTCGTATATTATATAAATATGGTCTGCCATGCCAAATAAATTGAAAGAAAAGATCAAAGATCGAATTATCAAAAGAATATCAGTACCAAAATGTTGACCCCTATTCAGTACGTATAACATAACACGGAGGAGGTCAACATAATTTGGACGATATAGCGGCAGTGTTATATTTTTTAGAAATTTTGTAATATCTCCGAAACTAATTGACACACTGTAAAAGGCAAATCTTATCTCTGTAATATCCTTGTGATTATTAAATAATTTATTTAACCAAAACCGCGGCCAAAATCCCGCGGCTGGACGCCTGCGACAATTCGGGGATTTACAGATTCTATATTAAAATTGAAAGAGGCATGGGGGCATCATAGTTGTCTGGCGCAGGGCGTAATCCAGGACAATTTCCTGATGGCAGAGCGGCTTTAACGCGACAATAGGTCGCCTGCTAAAATCGGTGCATTAACGGATTTCCCATAAAAATTCAGGTAGGTACGGGACATCGTTGAGCTCTGGTCCAAGGCAGGGTACGAAAGAAGGCGGAAACAAACTTGTGGCTCGAGACAGGAGGCTGGCGCGACCATTCGGGGATTTGCTGATTCTACATTAAAATTTAAAGAGGCATGGGGCATCATAGTTGTCTGGCGCATGACGTAATCCAGGACAATTTCCTGATGGCAGAGCGGCGTTGACGTGACCGTAGGTCGCGTGCTAAAATCGGCAGATTAACGGATTTCACCTAAAAAATTAGTTAGGCACGGGGCATCATAGAAGCCTGCTAAAATCGGTGCATTAACGGATTTCCCATAAAAATTCAGGTAGGTACGGGACATCGTTGAGCTCTAGCGCAGGGTACGAAAGAGTGCGAGAGCAAATCTGTGGCTCAAGACAGGAGACTGGCACGACCGAATCGCGCGCGAAAATTTGGGGATTTGCTGATTCTACATTAAAATTGAAATTGGCATAGTTGTCGAGCGCAGGACGTAATTCAGAACAATTTCCTGATGGCAGAGCGGCTTTAACGCGACCGTAGGTCGCCTGCTAAAATCGGTGCATTAACGGATTTCCCATAAAAATTCAGGTAGGTACGGGGCATCGTTGAGCTCTGGTGCAAGGCAGGGTACGAAAGAAGGCGAAAACAAATTGGGGCTCGAGACAGGAGGTTGGCGCGACCGAAAGTCGTGCGCGACCATTCGGGGATTTGCTGATTCTACATTAAAATTTAAAGAGGCATGAGGGCATCATAATTTTCTGGCGCATGACTTAATCCAGGACAATTTCCTGATGGCAGATTAGCTTTAACGTGAACGTAAGTCGCGTGCTAAAATCGTTGGATTAAAGGATTTCACATAAAAATGAGTAAGGCACGGGGCATCGTAGAGCTCTGGTGCAAGGCAGGGTACAAAAGAGAGCGAGAACATTTGGGGATTTGCTGATTCTACATTGAAATTGAAATAGACATGGGGGCATTATAGTTGTCGAGCGCAGAACGTAATCCAGAACAATTTCCTGATGGCAGAGCGGCTTTAACGCGACCATAGGTCGCCTGCTAAAATCGGTGCATTAACGGATTTCCCATAAAAATTCAGGTAGGTACGGGACATCGTTGAGCTCTAGCGCAGGGTACGAAAGAGTGCGAGAGCAAATCTGTGGCTCAAGGCAGGAGACTGGCACTACCGAATCGCGCGCGAAGATTTGGGGATTTGCTGATTCTACATTAAAATTGAAATTGGCATAGTTGTTTGGCGCAGGACGTAATTCAGAACAATTCCCTGATAGCAGGGCGGCCTTAACGCGACCGCAGGTCACGCGCTAAAATCGGTGGAATAAAATCCTGTCTCAGTGCTCACTTGCTTCACTGGTGGAACCTGTATACAAAGTTTCAAGTAAACCCATTAAGAAATTGAAATTTTCAAATTACCCCCCTTTTCTCCCCCTAGGGGAAAAATTTCTAAATATCCTCTCTCAACGCTCACTTGCTTCACTGGTGGAACCTACATACAAAGTTTCAAGTGAATCCATTAAGAAATTAAAATTTTCAGTTTACCCCCATTTTCTCCCCCTAGGGAGGGAATTTCCAAAATTCCTCGCTCAATGCTCACTTGCTTCACTGGTGGAACCTACATACAAAGTTTCATGTGAATCCATCAAGAAATTAAAATCTTCACCCCCTTTTCTCCCCTTAGGGGGAAAAAAATTCCAAAAATTCTCTTTCGGTGGTCACTTGCGTATCTGGTGAAACCTATATACAAAGTTTCAAGTGAATCCATTAAGAAATTAATATTTTCAATTTACCCCCATTTTCTCCCCCTAGGGAGGGAATTTCGAAAAATCCTCTCTCAATGCTCACTTGCTTCACTGGTGGAACCTACACACAAAGTTTCAAGTGAATCCATTAAGAAATTAAAATTTTCAGTTTACCCCCATTTTCTCCCCCTAGGGAGGGAATTTCCAAAATTCCTCGCTCAATGCTCACTTGCTTCACTGGTGGAACCTACATACAAAGTTTCATGTGAATCCATCAAGAAATTAAAATCTTCACCCCCTTTTCTCCCCTTAGGGGGAAAAAAATTCCAAAAACTTTCTTTTGGTGGTCACTCGCGTAACTGGTGGAACCTACATACAAAGTTTCAAGTGAATCCATTAAGATATTAAAAATTTCAATTTACCCCCATTTTCTCCCCTTAGGGGGGGAATTTCGAAAAATCCTCTCTTAGTGGTTGCCTACGCCACCTAACAAATATACGTGCCAAATTTCAGCTCTCTACGACCAGTAGTTTCGAGTTTTATATATATAGATTTACAGCAAACTTTAATTTATATTTACATATCCGTGACTTCTATATGCTGGGATAAATCTTGTACCAAATAATAATTGTTGTAACTATCTTGTATAAAATAATAATTAGTTATAATAATAATTAATGACAAACTAAATCCACAAATGTACAAAATTATATGCCACTCTATATAGTTCTTTACTTTGAAATTTCAAGTTCTCGATATTTTCCTCTTTTTAATTAAACTGAAAATATTTTTTTACTTCAATGCAGATCCGAACTAAATGTGATTAATTAGATAAACATATTGCACTCCTTCTATCCTACACGCGGGTAGCGTATGGGAAAAGGACAGATAGATACTTTTGTTCATTTTGGTTGGTTATGCAATTCGTTTCTATACTACTATATATATAATGCTGAAAATATGGTACACCGTCTTCTTTTCTCACCTTACTCGGGTAGCTCTTACTATACAAGTATATTATACAAGTTTTTTACAACACATTACGGCATTATTGACGTATATTCTGTCAGTCAGCTAATATGAGACTGAATGCGATTTGGAATCTTTTTCGCGTTTTAGAACTTTTTTGGTTCGGACACTTTTTAGCGCTGACCCGAAGTCCATAGTATTAATATGTCAATGTTAACCCGTAACAGTGTGTATGTACTATGTATGTATGTCTAGCCTTAGAGCATTATTGAATTGATAGAAAAGTGTATTTACACAATTTTTTCACCGAAGCCCCACAAATTATATTTGAATACATTTTCCGTCACATAAATCTCGAGGAAAATACATTTTCAAGGCTATCGCTCCACTTAAGGGCTTGTCAGAAACACGGCTAAACGGATGCGAGGCGAAGCGAAATCGAAACGAAATCTTAGAAGGAAATACCGTACTGTGAATTCGAGTGATACCGTATCTTACAAAATAAATACTGGACCGAACCCGACACTTTTTGGAACGAAGTTACTTATCGCGCGTTGTGAAAGAGGGCTAGACGGAAAAAATTGGTACGAAAAGTTGTCACGACACTTTTTGATTAAAGGATCTTGCCGCCGCCTTTGATGTGTGTGCGCGTGAGCGGCGGGGGGCGCCCGCGCTGTATGCTGTCTCGCGCTCTCGTGGCGCCCTCTGGTGTTTCGGTGTACAAAAACAAACGCGTGTGTGGTACGCGTTTAAGTTTATATAACATTATATTTGTTAATAATAAAAAATTTTTATTATTACTTATACTTATACTTATACTTATTACAATTCCTTCACTGATTAATCGAAAGGAACTTCGTTCCATCCGGGTGTCCCTTGACACCTCTCAACTTTTTTTAAATTAGAAAGCCAGTTTCCTTTAGGTGATTCTCTGCTATGTTTGATAAAAATCGGTACAAAATGGCCACCGCTCAACCTAGCGGATTACATATATTTTCACAAGCCTCAATATGGGTATCAAATGAAAGAGTTTGAGTAGTAAATTCTATACACTGAAAAGTTTCAAATCCAAGTTTGGCGTTACGAAAAAGTTGCGAATTACTGTTTTGTCGGAGGTTTTATAATTTTCAATGTAATCCTGTCAATATCTAAGAGACTTTCAAAAGCAGCTTTTAAAGACCAAGCCTAAAGAACGCTTAGGTACCTAACTATTGATTTACTTTCACCTTCTCCCAATATAGCATAGAGGTAGGTATAACAGAACTTAAGCATAGACAACCTAGCCACATCGGGTAATTGAATGATCAAGCTCTTTGTTCTTTACGTGAAAGATATTAGCACCAATGAGCAAGAAATATAGTTCATTATAAAGCTTTACGCTTATTAAAGGCTTTAGTACTGCGGCACGAGCTGTGTGCGCGAATCCTAATACAATTTTATTACACGGAAAATGAGACTTCGTTTAATCTCCCTACGTGTATAATCTAAGCGTGACTTATTGGCTTACTTATTCTGTTCCACCTATTCAGATTATAAATACTCCACTCACTCGATAACTTGGTTCAGTTTCCTAAAAATGAAAATTGTGTTCTTTTGACAATAAAAAATATATGTATATACTCAGGCGTAGTTATGGCTTTCTCATGTGCAGAGGGGGCGGGGGACTGCCAAGGGCCAAAAATTATGTAGATTTATCATATTGAGAAAACTATATAATGTTTTTCTCAAGGGTCTAAATATGCTAGCTTTTGCCTTAGTCTGCCCAGTAAAACAGAAATGTTAATATTAAAGATGCTATGCGTGGACGTTACATACTTTTTCTAACATCTATCCATCCGATGAGTAATCCGCGGTTTTTATTAGATTTGGGATCCAGACCCCCATAACCATCCTTATATACATTGGAGTTATATGTTGGCTCATATATATATATTCACCGAGCTGCTCGATGATTGTGAGTAGCGACAATCAATCTAAGTAGTAAGTAGGTAATTAAAATTTCGTACCATAATAAACTATATCTATTTACTATGGATAGATATTAAGGACCGTTTTTCTACCTGACTAATTAGCAATATTTCAGCAGTAGGTAGGTAGGTAGTAGTATCATCCCAGTAGTAGTAAATTAGTATAGTAGTAGAATAATTTATGACAAGGCTTGTCTGGAGAAGTACCTACTACCGCACGCTTTCTTCCCTGCCTGTAAGTACTGCTGTATTCCGATGGGTACTTGCTTTAATAAAAGAAAACATTAAATACCAGAAATCAATTTTATTTATTCTCTGAATAACAAATATAACAATATTATAATATTATAAATTTTATTATTACTCAGCTGCCAATAATAAATAAATAATTATTATAATTCATATTAGGTTAATAAAATGAAATCACAGATTTACTTTTAAAAGTTACATTAAAATGCACTTTGTTTCTTTTAAAAGTAAGATATGATGTATAATACCATTAAATCTACCTATATATTTAACTTTATATTGTAAGATTACGATCAGTATATCGATTCTCAAAAAAAAAATGTGTGGCACTCGGAGACTGCCGCGGTAAAGCTATTGCATAGCATTTTTGATCAACTTATGTTTACCTACCGACGTCATCGGGAAAAATCACACTTAAAAAAAAATTGCGAAACCGACGGGATTCAAAACCGCTAAGCCACGTTCCCCGATGACGTCGTTGGCCGAAATTGTGCTTTTGATATTATGTTTTTGATATTCAGGGGGTGTTAGGTTTTTTCGTTACGGAATTTCTGGATTCGGTCTCCACGCTCAAGGCCCGCGACAGAAGCTATGCAATAGCCTAAAAATACTTCGCACGAACATCTCTCTTACATCTCGTTGATCGTCCCACGTTCAGCTCGACTGTCAATATGCCAAAATGTCATTGTCGCATACCGATTTCTGATACATGCGCTTTGCAACCGTTGCACATCGGACTGCAACTGATGTTTTTCAAGAATCGTCATACAAGATGGCTTAGGATATAGTCACATCAAACTACTAATACAGACAGGGTCGTAAGTCTGTAGTATTATTCCGCTTAAATGGTTAAGTTAATTTTGATATAATTTCTGTTTGAAAGACGACCAAATGAAGTATAGAGTATGCTGGAAGTTACTCAACATATTTTTGGAAAGTAAAATGAATTAAGACTTTTTGACATTTTTTCATTCCACGAGTGTAAGCAAAATGGAATTCATTAAAGGTCAAAGTTAGATGACTCTAGTTTTACGAAAGCAACCGAGATAGCGAATATATGGTTATAAGAAAATCTGTCAAAAAATAATTTGACGGAAATGGATTTCGTAATAATGACTTTATTCTTAGCCTTTTTACTTACTACTATAAATAAAGTATGATACATATTTTAAATAATAATATATGAATAATTAAGGCTATATTTTTAATAAATAATCAGAAAACAGATATTTCTTTATTCGTTTTATACATAGCATAGCAGACATAAATATCAAAAGATTTGAGAGTTTTGAGGTAACGTTATTTTCTATCTTCCATTTTTTGATTGTTTGTCCTTTTAACTGTATTTCCTATTATTTGTATTTAAGTTATAATAATAAAATAAATTTTGTTTTATTATTTTAAGCATAATGTAAATGAAGCTGATAATATTTAAGAGGTAGGTATACTTGGCTATTATCATTGATCTCTAATTAAAATGAAAAATAATGTACAATCACTGTGAGGACGATTTTTGGACGTGCGACCAAAACGCCATAAAATAAGCGCCAAAAACAGGTTTTTGTAACGTTTTTAGGTTTCGTATTGTAAATTCAATCTTAAAATGGTAGTGTAAGGTTTAATTTGCTCTGAATTTGGGGGTTTATTGGAAAGAGATTTAATATTGAATTTTAAGACAAGGCTTAATACCTTGTACTAAAATGATTAGGATACGTAAATAAAAATATAATTTTTTTTAAGTATACTAAAAATGTCGAAACGAAAACGTTAAGTGATTTTTTCCAGTAAATTATGCGTCCTTTTTTTAATAAGAGGTCAAAGGCTATTACACATTATTTGACTGACACCTACATAGGTTTATATAGTGAATTAGAATATAAAAGAAGAAGCCGACTCTGTAAATGATCCCTATTTATTTAAGGTTGATGACATCGTGCTTCCTAAATTAGTAAGACTGTACCAGAAGGAATTAAACATTTTGTGCTATAAGATCCAACCCCAAAAACTTAAAAGCTTTTAAACTTTTGGATTTGGTAAAAAGTACCGAGAGTATTAATACCTGAACTTAACTATGGGTACATTTAATTAGTAAATAAATAAACTTACTCATACATTATATTTCATAAACTCACAGAAAAAATACTGTCGATTTAATATATTCTTGTTACCCAGACTCAATTTAGCTAAACGCCGCTCGTTGATCCCATAGTATTAAATCTGTCTGTTTTTCAAAATTACGAAGACGTTAGTAGACTAAGATAGTTACTAAAATTCATAATACAAGGTTGATTTCTGAAACATGTAATAGTAATGATGAAAATTAAAGTTTGAAGAAAAGTCCTCTGGTTTACAAAATGCTTGGATTTAGTTTGGAAATCTAGTAGCGGCATCTGGCTAAATGTAAGTCCGTGTGTTAATACTAAGGTACTTAATAGTATGTCATTTAAATAATAAAGGGTTAGTAAAATATTGTTCATATTTTGAATTTGGCAATTTCAAATGTACTGTATTTGTATTTTAGAGTTTGAACTATTCTGTGCTTGTGTGTCTTTATTTTGAAATTTGAACATGTGTTTGTTCTTGCGATGCAGTCAAAACTACTTAAGCATATGTTGTCAAACTATCATTTATTTTTAATACTTTATTTGTAGTACTTATTTTTATTTATATTTCTATTATACTATATAAGTTTAATTTTTAATAACTCTTAATTTATTTTTACATGGAGACTATAAATTAGAAAAGCAATTTTGTTACATAATAATATTTTTGGTGTAATATGTAACCTAATACACAACTGTAATTAAAACTATAAATAAAGATCATAATATCAGCCTTAACAATTATTTTGGAACATTGGACTAGATTCAGTTACTTATTTCTGTATTTTGTAATATGAATAGAAAATAAAATACTTGAGTTTATTTTGTGTGTAAAGTAAATAAATGCGATATGAAACTTACTCTGTACTATTTATCAATGATGATTCATTTAAGTTATATCAATTTATTATAAAAAGCATATTTTGTAGGTAGCAAAAAAAAAATGCATTTTGAAAAATATTGTACAAGTTTCCTTATTCTACGACTTTGTGATATCTTTTGGTCCCCGAGTCAAGAACAAATATTATGAATGGTCAAGTTTTTCAGAGTCAAAAACTTTCACAGTACTTGTTTAGTTGTATGCAGCATTCAAAAATTTAAATTGTAATTCTCAATCTGAGTACTTCCCATATTCACACTATTTTGGGGATGTCTTCCGATTTTTTTAATTTGTGGATATCTTCCGATTTTTTTAATTTTGGGGATGTCTTCCGACTTTTTTAATTTGCCGGGCAATTTCAGTTTCTAATATACTTTCAGTAGCCTCTCTATCGGTACATAACGGCTGAATCAGAAATCGTTCCTCAACCTACCATTTTTTTTTATAAAAGATAGACTTGCGCTGGACTACACTGATGGCTGATGGAAAGTAGTAATGAGATCTAAGTTGGAATGTGCTTACCTAGAAGATACCTATTCACTTTTGCCTTAGGAAACACTGACGCCGAAAGGCATTCCACACTTGCTGCGCGTGATAGAAACATGGATGCAAAACAATTGGTAAGTTTCCTGGATATCTACCACATAAGGATGGAAATCTTCGCGGCGTCTAGCTGTACAGTGATTGTTTGTAGCTGCATAAAACAACACTGTCACGACTGTTCCATTTTTGGCGGGAAATTATTGGTCATAAAAACCTGTTCCTAGTTCGGGGACCATTTATTTTAGCAAATAAGCTGAATTTGTGTGTTTTTCCTAAATATAAGCTTATGTGTACAGTAACTAACACTAGGACTCAGATAAAATTAAAAGGAAATTTAGCCTCTCCTTGTTACATAGTATTCTCATTTCGACTAAGCTAAAAGCCTATATATACTAGAAGTGCGACAATAGTCCAAATGATGGAATTTAAACCTACGGTCTCTCGCAATTCAGTCCACCCCTAAACCATAGAATTATTGAGGCTTATGTATAGATAAATATATTACAGTCAACTCTTGAGTTACCTATATTGCTTTCTTACAATAATTACTCTTTATTTAAGACGTCATCCGTAAATTAAATTATATTATGTCAAGGGTAAGTATATAAAAGGGATATCATGAGGTTTGTGACAATAAATATACGGCAAAGATGACATAATAATTACAATTTGTTTTCCTCTCTGTTATACTGTGACTCGGCTATCTGTCATGGGACATTGGGCCATTTGTCTGTGGGTTAAGTTTTATTTGGAGTATGTCCATAGACAAAATCTCCTTTTTTTGATGAGTCTAGCTTCATTTTATTGCTAGATTTACTATGCTGCTTGGCATGCAACGTTAATCGCTTCTGATATTTGAAACTATGAGACTGTATTTCCTCTCTAACTGTTTTTATATTGAAGTCTGTCAAGATGTTTCTGCTTGCTATGTATGGCGGGATGTTAAATAGCCTTGTTCTGGAATATTTCCAATATCAGTAAAATTGTTACTATAAGTAATCACAAGAGGTGAAATTTATCTTCAAATTAATATCGCGCGAATTATTATCAAATTATCAAAAATGGAGAAAACTACCGAAACTAAACCCGCAGACAAACGGCCCATGTCTCACGACAGACTTTTGCAGCAGGCTTGAAAATGTTTCCCCACAACATGGGCATTTATTTTCTCCTCAAATAAGTAAAATACAAAAATTTAGTATTGTTATGGACACGGGTCACGCAAATATAACATGGACGGTAGGAGACATAATTTAAAAAAATTTTAGCATGACGTAATTTACAGATAATGTCTTAATATTTGGAAACGTAACAAAGTAATCATCCAATACTCTGTAGCGAATGCTTGAACTGCAGCAGTTTGCTCATATTGACGTACACTAAGTCTGGAGGATTGGATATGATGAAGTACACTAGACCCAGGATGGAGAGCACCGCCCGCCATATCGAGAAGTGCGTCCACGTGTGGTAAAACGGTGGGATGGTCGCCTGGAACAACATTAATAACATTTGGTTATAGAACAAGCCAAAACTTTGCCAAGTAGTGGATTCATACATACAGTAGGAGCTCATTAACGGGTTCATTCTCGCGCCCGGATCCGAATGAGGAATTTGATACGTGGCGCGTTGTATGTTTCATAAACAAAATAAACCCTTGTTTCATCCTTACAATCCTATTGATGGTCCAATACAGAGTTAGGGCTCCTCCCTCATAAGAAAAGAAAAGAAAAATAGTTTATTTCAGCAACAAAAGTACAACACAACAAACAGTAAGCTGGAGCCTTTTTTAAGAGTACTAAATGTACTCCTGTATTAAAAGACTCCGCTTTTCTTCAATAGTAGTTGTAACAAAATAACAATATCCGTAATATAATTTAAACATAGTGAAAAGGTCAAAATTAAAAATAGTATAAAAAAATACCTAGGAGGGATACTAATCTGCCCGTCAATTTATGCGATCCTAATGCAATTTGTAACCATTTCTAGGATGTACCAGGAGATGATAATATTACTATTTCTCAGCTTACATTATAGGCATTCGATAAGGCCACTTCTAGTACACTTTCCCTCTGCGGAACAAGTGAGACGGAGGTTTATACTATTATTAACAATTTACATTCTAATGCTGAGGGGACTGATGAGTGTGTGTGTGTCTTGGTGTTATCTCATCGATTATCAATACCTCTATTAAAAATTCTGTCTTACCGGATGCATGAAAGGTGGCAGTGGTGCGTCCTATTCCAAAATCTAATAACCCTTCCACATTAAAGGACTTGCGGCCGATCAATATATTGCCCTGTGCTTCCAAGATTTTAGAAAAGGTTGTCTATCTTCAGGTAACGAAATTTCTGGAGATTAACAACTTATTGCCGGAAATGCAATCGAGAGCTGGAAGAAGCACGGTAACTGCACTCTTGGACGTAACGGACAATATACTGACAGCCCAGGATAGCAGAATGTGTACAATGCTGGTGTTATTAGATTTTTCCCGAGCATTTGATTGCTAAGCTAACGTATTACGGGTTTAGTATCAGTGCAGTGAACTGGTTTAATAGTTATCTGAGTAATAGAACCCAGTACATAGAGGTAACGCACGAAGACGAAAGGAAAAGTAGGTCTTCCATCACTAAAGTTAATAGAGGCGTTCCTCCTGGTTGAAAGTCTTGTACTGTCCAAGTTAAATTACGCAGACGTGGTTTACGGGCCTCGGTTGCTCGTAAAAACTAGTAAGCTCATTCAACGGGTACAAAATGCGTGCGCTCGCTACTGTTATGCGATCCCCCACGAACTCATGTTTCTCCATTTTTAAATGAGCATGGCTTGCTAAAGATGGGCACAAGGAGAAAACTACATCTTGTTTCTTTGCTAGTTTGTCTATTTAAAGATGTTAAACCATCATACCTTTATGACAAACTTAGAAAGATGTACGATGACAAAGACCAATATAGGAGCATAAGAAAGCCCCTTAGCGTTCCGCGACATTGCACTGCTGTTTTTAGAGGCAGCTTCAAATATGTGGCCTCCGTGATGTTATAAGGCGCGTACTGGTACTCCATCAGCTCGTCGCAATTCCTGGCGGCCGCGGACATTAGCAAGTACGCTGTGTACAAAATCACCATTACAATCTGCTGGAGCGATCTCACCGAAGTAGCATTCGCCGTGATATTGGTCACAAAAGGCGCGTACTGGTACACCATCAGCTCATCGTACATCCTGGCGGCCTTGCACACGAGCAGGCACGCCGTGTACAGGATCACCAGCACTATCGGCTGGAACGATACTCACCGTAGTAGCATTCGCCGTGATGTTGGTCACAAAAGGCGCGTACTGGTACACCATCAGCTCATCGTACATCCTGGCGGCCTTGCACACGAGCAGGCACGCCGTGTACAGGATCACCAGCACTATCGGCTGGAACGATACTCACCGTAGTAGCATTCGCCGTGATGTTGGTCACAAAAGGCGCGTACTGGTACACCATCAGCTCATCGTACATCCTGGCGGCCTTGCACACGAGCAGGCACGCCGTGTACAGGATCACCAGCACTATCGGCTGGAACGATACTCACCGTAGTAGCATTCGCCGTGATGTTGGTCACAAAAGGCGCGTACTGGTACACCATCAGCTCATCGTACATCCTGGCGGCCTTGCACACGAGCAGGCACGCCGTGTACAGGATCACCAGCACTATCGGCTGGAACGATACTCACCGTAGTAGCATTCGCCGTGATGTTGGTCACAAAAGGCGCGTACTGGTACACCATCAGCTCATCGTACATCCTGGCGGCCTTGCACACGAGCAGGCACGCCGTGTACAGGATCACCAGCACTATCGGCTGGAACGATACTCACCGTAGTAGCATTCGCCGTGATGTTGGCCACAAAAGGCGCGTACTGGTACACCATCAGCTCGTCGTACATCCTGGCGGCCGTGCACACGAGCAGGCACGTCGTGTACAGGATCACCAGCTCTATCGGCTGGAACGATACTCACCGTAGTAGCATTTGCCGTGATGTTGGCCACAAAAGGCGCGTACTGGTACACCATCAGCTCGTCGTACATCCTGGCGGCCGTGCACACGAGCAGGCACGCCGTGTACAGGATCACCAGCACTATCGGCTGGAACCAGGGCTGCAGGCCACGGGTGAGATCGATGCTAGTCACATCTAGCCTGGAAAGCATAAAAACGTCATAAGTATTAATGACTCTGAATAAGACAAAAGTACGATTTATTGATGGAAATATTTGTAGTGATGATGATAATTTACCTGTCAAGAACAGAGAGCAGGCATAACACGCAGAAGAAGTAGTAAGCAGCCACATATGGCATGGTGACGAGCGCGTGGAATGACAGATGCGTCGCGTCCAGGCTGTCGGAGTAGCTGATGAGCAGCAGGTGCAGCAGCGAGAGCCCGCCCAGTACGCCGTGGCACGCCGCCGCCGCGCTGCGCCACGCCTTCTGAACCGTCAGGGCTACGTCCAGGGGTGTCAGCTCACCTATCCTGGGTGGGGAAAATGTGGTTTAAATTTTTTGATATAAATAGTTTAGTGAAAAGTTATGCATTAAGAGTTATACAGCAATAGCTTTTCCTTGATGAATATGTCATATTTCAAAAAACAAAATCACTATTAAACTCAAAAATTTTTTTAAATAAAAAATCACATAACTAAATTCTTTCAGTTCTCTATAAAAATCATGAATATACATATGCAAGACCCATTGTCTTCTGTTTTAAAGTTGTTTAAAAATGTACAAATATACACATTGCAATGCTGAATTATATACATGTTGATTTACTTTTTGTGATGTCTGATACAACTCATACAAGTGTCATACCTTAAATACCTATCACCATCTCTTGACTGCTGTGACTCTAGCATCCTGTCCCTCGACACAGCCCTGAAGGTACCGCCGCCTTGTAAGTATATCTTCTCAGGCCTCTTAGCACCAAATGGATCCATCCGGTCATCATTGGGCGACGTGAGAGGTGATGGTGATGAGAATGGATTGTCTATGTATTGGTCGTGATATGGCACACTGGACTCTAAGCTTTCTAGCATTGTTGTTAAGTCTGTGGGACGAGCTGAAATAAAAGAATGTTATACATAAGTTTGCGTATACAAAAGTACATAGCATTAAGTTGTAAATGGTAATATGCAATGTATGTGGAGATCTATTGGTCTTATCTTAGATCAGGATATAAAATATTGATTCTTCCTTTCTTCAAAAACATTTTCAGAAGAGACCTCAACCCTGAGTTGGTGATGTTACAACCCTGTGTTTTGGAGCACTTGTTAAGCTGGAGCGTCTGATTATTTTATTTTTTCTTATTGACTACAAGTTGGCCCTTGACTGCTATCACAACTGATGTTAAGTGATGATGCAATCTAAGATGGAAGCGGGCTAACTTTTTAGGAGTTGTATGAAACACTCCTTTGGTTTCTACACAGCATCATAACAGAATGCTAAATCACTTGGCAATACGTCTTTGTCGGTAGGGTGGTAACTAGCCACGACGAAAGCCTCCCACTAGCCAAACCAAGACAAATTAAGTAAAATCTCAATCTGCCCCGCTGGGAATCGAACCCAGAACCTGTGTCTTATAAAACCACTGCGCCATGGAGGTCGACAAACATATTAGTATATATTTGATATATACTCATCATTTGACATCGCAACCTCTGTATGATTTTTTTTAATGTATTTATGTGTAAAGATCACTTCAGGCATATAGACAGTAAGCAAAACTTACCTGCTTTGTTACTTGTTTTGGACCTAGTACTGCTCTTAAAAACCTTAGGACTAATATCCCTTCCATTAGCATTGGTCTCATGACGCTCTTCTCTCAGTTTCCGGCGAGTCTTCCTAGGCTTGTGCTTCAACTCTTTTGAAGAGCCGTTATTGTTCTCAACATCATTTGCCTCTATTTCTAACTCTCCACTTAGGGTTACCTCCTCATCCTTGTTATACTCTTTAAGGTAGTCGTCCACCTGAAAAAAATTGCAGGAATTACTTATTGATGATTTATTTAAATATTAAAGCATTGATCCAACGTAACGCCCTTATAGCTTCCATATTCGGTATCTTCAAGTTGAGGCGTCTTCTACACAAGCAAATTTGACTGCTGGCTGCATCTTCACAGACTATCAGGCGCTAGGTTGTAACATTAAAAGAAAATCATTAGGTATTTCTTTTTATAAAAAGCTCACCTAGTTTTAGCAAGACTAATGAATACAAACCATCTTTGTAAAGCATTATGCAACTTGTAAAGATACAGATGTTGCAATAACAAAACAGTAAAATCTTATTATTATTTTATAAGAAAAATCTGAAAAAATCTAGTTCTAAATATTTGCTATATTAACATACATAAATATTATATAGAAGGTTCTAATATAATATAAACTATATAACTGGGCCCCTTTATAAAAGTAGGCATCTTTAAAAAACGTCAGTCTAACTCTAAATTGCAAACTAAGTTAAAATAGCAATTAGCTTGTTGTGATAGCAGTCAAGGGCTTACATGTAGTTGATAAAAAAAATAAAAAAGTTAATATTTTTAACATTTTTTACAGTCAAATTTTTTTATTATGTTGATAAAATCTTACCTTTTCTAAAGCAATAAGACTAGAGCCAGGTATTTCAAAATCATGTAAATCTCTATCTCTATGTCGGGATGAGTGCCTTTTTTTCTTTCTATAAGATGGACTGCGCTTCTCCTTATGTCCACTTGAAGGCCGGGACAAAGTCTTCATGAACCTCTCGTCTAAGCCATTAGGATCATGGGAGTAAAAAACAAATGATGGATTCTTATCGGACTTCTTAATTTCTTTCTCTACAAAACCTAATATACCCATTTTTATTTGATCGTGTATAGGTAATTCGGTATCCAACGACTCTTGTTCGGATTTCGTCCAGTTTTCTCGTGTTTTAGACTTCTCCGAGGGTTCCTCCTGATGTATTTCGGCTTCATCTTGGGTAACATGACCGTTCGAAAGTTTGCGAGATTCCGAGCCACTAAGCGGACGTTCTTTCGCTTTTTGCTTCGGAGAAGGAGATCGAGCGGCTGTGTGGACTTCTACTATCTCCTCTTTGATCTCTACACTTTTTCCTGGCTTCATATTTAAATACGTTGACCGCCCACGCTGTGAACTTTAGCGAATTCGTCTCACGTATGTATAGCACTGTTTATAAAGAAATTAACTGAAAAACTAAAAGGAAACTTCGTGAAAGGGGTATGCCATCATTGTTTATAAATTTTCGACCATAGTTTCTTCACATTTTGGATAGTTTTGAATGTTTTTGCACAAGTTTACTAACGATAAAAACAAAGGGAACTCCATCAGGAACTCTTGTATTTTCAAATGTCAAATGTCAAACAGCCAATGACGTCAATTGTGACGTCATTGCGTAAATGCGATTCGTTCTACGCAGTACATAAATATTAAGCGATAGTATAATAAAACTGTCAATGTCAGTTTTGAATTCATCTCTATCTTTATCTAGGTACCTCTATTTATATTATCGTGTTAGATAGAGAATGATAGAGACGAAAGCAAAACCAAAGAGGAGTGTTGTATATTGGCGCAACTTACACTATCAAGTTTTGTAGAAAAGCGTAAATCATAATTATATTATTTTCATCTTATTTCTTCTTTTTCGGATAAGTCTGCTTTGCTCTCTCAAATCAGCGAACAAAAGTTGTTTTGGCTGCAGTAGATCAGTTATTTTAAAATATGAAAGTTTAAATTAATGAGAATGCTCCTTAAAGTTTCACAGCCCCAAGGGGTCCCCTGGCAACCGTCAGGCAAATAATGACAGCTGTCATTATAGCTCCGTCGCTACCCGGGTAGCCGCGGGCCTCAAAGAAGGTTTGAATGTCAGGCCCACAGGGGTTAAAGTAGATAAAAACTGATGAATGATATTTTACCAATTTCAGAAATAAAAATTAAGATGTCTAGCTTAAAACGGCATATCTACATCTGACGAGATAGCACATCGAACATATCTACGAGATTAATATTTATAGAACGCTATTAATATTTATTTATAAACAAATTTATATTATTTATCACGTTGTCTGAAAATATTATTTATATTCAAATTAATGTATTTCAAGTAGGCTGTTTTACAAGCAAAAACTCAAATTTCAGTTTGTAGTGACTCTACCACCGATTCGGAAGGCAAAAATTAGATGTCGCTCGATCAGGAAAATAAAAAACATGGATTGAGGGCAGCACAAATACTTGTTAGCAATCTGTGCGTAGGTAGTATGTAATATCTTACAAGAAATTAGTTCTATTTTTATCCGCAACATGGTTTTTCATTTTTCTGGTCAGCCTATTTGTAACTAAATTCAATTCAATTCTTATAAAAATAAATTCATACATAATTGCACGTGAATAATGTACCTATGTTGTTTTTAATTTAATTAATTACAAATTAGCTCTTAATTTAGCGTTCCGGTACGCAATCGTACTGCTACTAAATCGCTTGACTGTCGTCTTTGCTCCACGGCTAAAGCTTCCTACCAGCCAATATTCATATAGTCCTTGTGATACCGTTTAATTTCTTTATTAATTGAAGAGTTATTTTATGAGAGTAGATAATAATTATAAAACTTGAGTGATCTTGTACGATGGAAATATGAGTTTAACTCCTACAGCCTACAACGGCAACTAAGCAGTACAGAATTATTATGATAAATATTGATTAATAAACAATGTTTATAAAATAATTGGCATGGACAAAGCGCCGACCGTACCAGTTGGTGATTGGACTGGAATCACAATTTTGGAATGTAGCCGACCTTTAGCCAACGCCTAGTTCGCACGAGGTATAAGCCTTTAGCGACTGTCTAAGGAATTTTATACTTTATCAATCTACCCTTTGCATAACCAACCAACCCTAACTGCCTCATTTTTTCAATCTTATGACACTGGGTTCGATTCAAGTCTCGAAAAACCTATAAATTTCATATATATAAATATTTCATAGGTTTTCTTTTTCCGAGTAAAAATTCTAAAAAAAATAAAAGTTCTCAGTATTCCTGGAGTTGGAAATTTGGCGGAATTATAATTATATTCGTGCCTGTTGTTTTTTCTGTTGTGGCGAATCTAATACGTTCTACCACTTTATTTACGTAAATACGGGTATAAATAGCTGACATCTGCCTGCTAAGGGAAATTTAGAAGAACTGAGTAAAGTTCATCAGGTGTTATCTTTCCAAATTATCAAACCGCTCACACGTAACAAAATACATCTTACTAGCAGTCGCACGCGACTTCGTCCGCGTGAAAACCTCTTAGGTACCCTTTCAATTTTAAAGACAGGCTTTCATATAAAGTGTGCTCATTCCTCGCTCCCCCTCTGAATTAAATTTAATAGTTTCCCGTGAAGCAATATCCTCCGTTCCGTCCCGTATACTAAAGATCTACATTTTTGTTAAACATTGTACGACATTACAGTACATTAACATTAACAAAAAAAAAATGACACCTGCCACCTGTCTGACAAACAACATCAAAAATATTAAAATAATTACAAATATGTAAAAAATCAATAAAAATATCAAAGTAATAGCTTAAAATGCTCGCAAAATTAAACAAATAATAATGAAAACATAAAAATGAGACGTGGTGGCGGCCGATCGAAAAGCGCACAAACAACACCAAGAACATTGTCGTCGTCGTCGCCGCCGTCGGACGAATATGGTACCCCGCCATCATCCGCGAGGGATGTGACGCCCTCTCCACCTCGGAGGACACATCGGGGCGTCACCACACGGCACAAAACGACGACGGACGATTCACCACCAGCGAGCTTGGGGCAACAGGGGCCGATGGCCCCCGCGAATGCTCCCGCTGCCGGTGGTATAGTGCGCCGCATGAGATGGTCTCATAAAATGAATGAGAGTGTCATGCGTGCGTACTACGGGGCGACAGAGGGGGGAACTAACCTCACTGCGTACCGTTCAAGAATGCTGTCTCTATTTCAGGCGCTCGAACCAACAATGACCGTGACTGAACAGCGATTGGCGGATCAAGTACGGGTCATCCAGCGACGTCATCTGCTGGATGAAGCTCTACTTGAACGGCTGCGTTCAACTCTACCACAGGTTAATACCACTTGTAACTTACCTCAGCATGCAATACCAACAGCATTGCAAATTAACATCCAAGAGGAGTTACAGAGTGGTATCGATCTGACAGTAAGTAACCAGGATGATGAGCAACTGAGGAGAACTTTGGAGGATGCGATTCTGATATACAGGTATATGCCTCTTAATTTAAGACCACGTTTGCCTCGGTTGCCTATACATAGACGAAATATGGCATTAGTGGGGGTTCTAGACCAGATATTAGGTAATTACCTTTTAACATCTGAGGACCTAAGTGATACGCATTCGATCCTATACTGTGGAGCCGTTGCGGCGTGTCGAATCGCGGGAGTTAGATTCCCTGAACCACGCACGGCCCCGCAGAGGACGGGTCAAGCTCCAGCTTGGCAGACCAGAATCGAAAGGCGTATCACACTGGCTAGAACTCTCATTGCTAAGCTAATCTGCTTTAAGGAGGGCAATAACCGCCCTAGGGTCATGCGATTCGTGAACCAGGCTTTTGCTGGGACTGATACACGTCCGTCCCAGTACTTGGACTGTGTCACGGAACGCATCGACTTCTTGAAGCAGAAAGTCTATGCATGGGCAAAACGTATCAGGCGTTATAAAGAGCGCAATGACCGATACTATCAGAATCGGATCTTTCAAAGTGACCAACGGAAAGTATATAGGAACTGGGAGCAATCTAGTGTTTGTGTGACTAATGGAGAGTTTCCAACTTCTGATGCTATGTCAGATTTCTGGCGTAGCATCTGGTCGGCCCCCATTGATCACACAACCGGCGTTTGGATGAATATTGTCAAGGAGAAATGCGCGATGGTAGAACAAATGGTTCCAATAACCATAACTGCGGAAGACGTAGGTTGTGCAATTCGGCCGGCTTCCAACTGGAAATGTCCTGGTCCGGATGGATTGCACAACTTCTGGTTGAAATGGTTTCGCAGTGCGCATTCTATCTTGGCAATACAATTCCAAAGCCCCGTTGACATTGGATCGCTACCGACATTCTTAACAACTGGTGTCTCGTTCCTATTATACAAATCCGGAAGTACCACGGATCCCAAAAACTACCGACCGATTACATGCTTACCTACCATCTATAAGCTCCTTACATCCATTCTGACATCAAAAATAACAATGCATATTAATGCAAATAATATTTTGGCCCCAACACAGAATGGATGCAAGGCCCGGTCTCGTGGTACAAAGGAACTGCTCCTCATTGACACTGCTATTTGCCAGCAGGTTCGGCGAAACAGAAAAAATCTCACAGCTGCTTGGATTGACTATAAGAAGGCCTATGATTCAGTGCCTCATTCATGGCTCATGGAGGTCATGCGGTTGTACAAGGTCGATGCAACACTATGCTATTTTCTTGAATCGTGCATGAGTCAGTGGATGACAGTCCTTAACCATCCAGGCATCTCTGAGAGTTCTGAATTGAGTGAACCGATAGGGATTAGGCGGGGTATTTTCCAGGGCGATAGTTTGAGCCCTTTATGGTTTTGCCTAGCTCTTAATCTTCTCAGTACTTTGCTGATGGATTCAGGGCTAGGCTTTCGCCTTCGCAGGGGTGGTGAGCTCATATCTCACTTGCTTTATATGGACGACCTCAAACTGTATGCATCAAAGCGTTCAGACCTTGTGTCATTGTTGAAGATCACTCAAACCTTTAGCAATGACATAAGGATGGAATTTGGTGTAGACAAGTGTGCGGTAATCAATATCGAGCGAGGCAGAGTTGTGAGCTCTGAGAATATAGTACTTTCAGAAACTATTATTCTCAAATCACTTTGCGAAGGGGAGACCTATAAATACCTTGGAATGTCAGAAGCACTTGGTATTGAGGTAGGGAATATGAAACAACTAGTGCAGGAACGCTTCTTTGGCCGCCTGAAAAAAGTCCTAAAAAGTCTTTTATCAGGTGGTAATAAAGTGCGTGCCTACAATAGCTGGGTCATGCCCTTACTCATATACTCTTTTGGCATTCTAAAGTAGACCCAAACTGAACTGGACTCCTTGGACTGTAAAGTCCGCAAACTGCTGACGTCATATAGGATGCACCATCCACGTTCATCTGTAATGAGATTGTACCTCCCACGCAAGTGTGGGGGACGTGGTTTCTTGAACGCCAAGAACCTCCATAATCGTGAGGTGTGCAATCTCAGAGATTATTTTCTCAAGATAAATGTGGGTATGCATAAGGATGTCGTTGCAGTGGACAAGGGTTTTACCCCACTATCCCTTGGCAAAAAGAACTGGCGTAAGCCTAAAGTAATTAGTAACTCAGATCGTGTGGCGATATGGAAGAGTAAGGAGTTGCATGGACGTTTCTACAAGGCCCTCACGGGGCCGGATGTAGATCAAATAACATCTGTATCTTGGTTGCAATTCGGTGACCTCTTTGGGGAAACCGAGGGTTTTGTCTGTGCAATTATGGACGAGGTTATCAAGACGAGAAACTACCGGAAACATATTATGAAAGATGGCACTCTAGACATATGTCGAGCGTGTCATCAACCTGGGGAATCCCTCAGACATATAGTTTCCGGGTGTGCTCATCTTGCCAATGGCGAATACTTGCACAGACATAATCAAGTAGCCAAGATAATCCACCAACAACTTGCTCTTCAGTATGGCCTTGTCGATTTTGAGGTGCCTTACTATAGGTACGACCCAGCGTCAGTTCTTGAAAATAGCAGTGCGTTGCTCTACTGGGATCGAACAATTATCACTGATAGGTATATTGTAGCCAATAGACCTGATATAGTGATAATTGATCGATTAACGCGCCGTGCAATGATTGTTGATATTACTGTTCCACATGACGATAATCTGGTGAAAGCTGAAAAGGAAAAAGTATCAAAATACTTGGACCTTGCTCATGAGATTACCGCCATGTGGAATGTTGATTCAACAATGATTGTTCCTATAGTCGTTTCAGTCAACGGTCTTATAGCGAAAAGCTTTGACGAACATCTTAAAAAGCTTTCGCTTAATTGTTGGATCAATACAGAAGGCAGTAATTCTTGAAACGGCGCGCATTGTGAGGAGGTTCCTCACTCTGGAGCCCTGACCACCGGTTGCTTGGACCCCCGGGCCCCGCAGCAGGCGGAATTAATTTTTTTATAAATTTTTAATAGTGTTTTATTTTTTTATAATTTTAGAAGCATTGTTAAAAATTTTTAAAATAATTGTAAATAAATAAATGAGTGTAATATTTATGGCAAGCTGATATGTATAGCTTGATATTCAATAATCTATAAGGCTCTTGAGTCTAGCTTTCAAAATAAACAAAAATAATTTTACAATCGGACACGCAGATGTAGAGATAGAAAACTCTAGTATTTAGAAACATTTATTTATAGCTTATATCTAAGTAAATAATCTATATTTTTCGCTAACTTAAATATTATCTTAATATATTGTATATTTATATATTTGTAATAAAGAAAAACATATATATGTGTGTATACATTCAATCAGCTTATACTAAACAATCTTCAGCGATCATATTATAGCAAAACAATCTTCAACACTATGTAACTAATTAACATACTGTAAAAGGCAAATCTTATCTTTATAATATCCTTGTGATTATTAAATTATTTATTTTAATAAGGATTTCAGTTTAGTTGTAAAAATAATGACGTAAACGTAAGCATATAAAATAAATGATTTTTTAAAAAACAAAAAGTTTTATATCTGCCAAAATATGAAAGATAGATAGATATATGCTATCGCGGGCTTTTTTGTAGAGCTTTTAAAGATACATAATGTTTTCATGCAATGTTTTAAATTATATCCAAATCCAATAGCTAAGGCAGCGCACGCGCATAAAGCCGATTTAATAAATTTCACGGTCCGACTCGTGCGATAAAAACTGTGATAACTCGGCTAATATATATAATACTAAAATAAAATATAGCCTATGACACTCCCCCTATAGAGTAGCATTATACTGGTAAAATATGTTTTTCAATCGGATCAGTAATTCCGAAGATTAGCCCCAACAGATCGATTTACAAACTTACAAACTTTACCTATTTGCAATATTAGTATAGATAGCGACAAACTTTGACCAGCATCTTAAGAAACTTTCGCTTAGTTGTTGGATCAAGAGGCGGAAATTCTTGACACAAAATGAGTGCATAATTACTATACCTACACTATTATCTATCAGGTCGATCTGCATCGTAAAAAGCCGATGCTGATAGAAAAAGTTCACTCGATATGAGTTCTGTATTTTGAATACCAGGTGTTTGCGCGGGCTCTTAGTTATCGCTAAAAGTTATTGCCTTGACTACCTAATCACCTAGCTATAGGCATAAAACTAATTTATACCTACTAGATGCCTGATTGTGCACTATAGTTGCAGATATCTGCTGCTGTTCTAACAACTATTATCATCATCGTTATCAGCCTATTAATGCCCATGACAGGGCCAGGCCTTATAGGAGAGTATATAAAGCGTAGACCCACGCTGCTCCAATGCCGGTTGGTGGGCTTAGGGTGATAATGTTTCATTTATTAAAGATCACTATCAGATGTTGATACTGACCGGGACCGACGACTTAAAGCGCTCTGCGAGGCACGGGAGTGTGACACCACCAACTTCCCGACTCCTGGTTTGGAATGTTCGGAAAATTTAGAATGAAAACTTTAGAATTATTCCGTGAGCCCACCTAGAACCCAGAGCTTTGTGATCGAAGCCACACAGGCTAACCACTAGACCAACGAGGCACCTACTAACCCAGCAATATTCAGTTACGAAATCTGGTTGAACTGTGAAATACCCTTCCAGCGTATCTATTTGGTTTCTGCCACCTACAAAATCGACAACAATCAAATAAGGAAAAACTGAATAGGCATTTTGTAATCCAGCGCATTTACCTTTCCTCCTTATCATTGATTTAACTAACTTAAATTTTATCAAACGTAGTAAAGTTTAGTTATTTAAAAAAAGTTAAATTGGTTCAGTGCTGCTTAGCCTATGTGGTTTTGGATCTTAAGGTCTCGGGATCGAGTCCTGCGACGGGCTGTTAAATTCTTATTTTTGCTAATTGACGGCCTCCGTGGCGCAGCGGTGTGCGCAGTGATTTGATAAGTCTGAGGTCCTGGGTTCGATTCCCGGCTGGACCGAATGAATTATTTTAATCGGTTCTGATCTGGCGAAAGCTTTGGCTGTTAGGTACCCTTTAGCTCAGCGTACCGGTACGATGTAGAAACAGAAACGGATGTAGACTTACTCCTAATATGTTAGAATGCTTCCATCTTAGAATGCATCCTCACTTAATAGTAGAATTGGCAAGTGGTAATATACCTCCGAAGAGCCTCGAAGAGTTCAGTTCAATTCAGGCGTTCAGGCACCGGTCCCTGTCATTATCTTTAATGATATTATAAATATATAAATATACCTATAGGACAATTACACACATCGCTATATAGCCCGAAAATAAGCGTACTCGTAGGTAGCTTGGGTTATGGGTACTATGATAACTGATGAATATTTTATATATATTATACATAAATACTTATAATATATAGATAAACACCCAGACACTGGAAAATATCCAAGCTCATCACACAAATATTTTTCAAGACGTGGGAATCGAACCTACTGCGCCACGCGTCAATATTAATATTGATCGTTAAAGAGTTTACATACCATTATCACCCTAAGCTTGCCAATCCGGGTCCATGCTCCATCTCCTCGCTCCTATAAGATGGCACGCCAGGCACTGTAGTAAAAAGTATTACCTTTTTGAAGAATGATAAGTATAATCATACTGTTTTTTTGCATCCAATTGGTGCCAGCTTACGTTCCCCAGGACGTCCTATACTCCGCTTGCTCAGAGTCTCTACTCCTTCCGACTCCAACATGGTCATCAGTCGTTTGACAGACACAGAAATGACCAGCCCTGTCACTCAAAGTACAAACCCTGAAAGCTATGTCGGTTACTTTAGTTCTTTGACGAATAACTCCGTTCGGGATCATAGATAGAATTTATTATGACCTCTTTTTTGTTCCTTTAAGTGAAATGTCTTACCTAATATCTAAGCTCCAAAGCAGTGACGTGATGGTTACTCCGTATAATGAATGTTATGACGTGATGGATTAAACCTTTTTCCATTACGTACTCTTAAATCCTTATACACACGTCATTAAAAATAAAAGATGGCTACAATCGATATGCAAACCACAATCTCATTATGATCTGGTCAATTTGGTGAACTATTTTCCTTATAGGTTTCCAACTCGTAGCTGACGTAGAAAAACAGTCTCGGTAGATTATTTCAAATAACATGGGTTTTAGGTTTCTTTTTCTTTTAAAATATGAAGAATCCCAGAAATAATATACATATTTTGATTACAACGACTTTAGGTTGAATAGATAATTCTTTTTAAAGCAAATACTTTAAAGTAAAATAAATCAATGATTATCACCCTAAGCCCGTAACCCGCATTTGCAGCAGCGTGACGGGTTTACGCTGCATACCCCCTCTCTTATAAGGAGGAACGCCGGGCTCTGTACTGGGCTGTTAATAGGCTAATTTACGATAAAATAGGTCGGCCATAACAACTTCAGTTGTGAAGTTCAAAGTAAACTGTTTTCATAATTAAATAAATATTTGAGTATCTATTTTAATTGCAATTTAATTAACCATGATTATGAATCGAAATCTATTTTAGACAAAAAATAAACAAGTCAAAATATCTTGATTCAGTAAAATCTAAATCGTTAATATGTACTTTTTAGATCTTTTCTATTTTTTTCCCCTTTTATTATTTAAGGTTTAGTAATTTTCTCGCCTACACACATCGGAGCAAAGTAGTGGACTAGTGAGTCTATGCTCCAGACCCTCCAGAGTAAATATATTAATTAGTTGTACCTACCGACTACATAAATATGAGGTATGTTCGTAGTAGATATGGGAACTTCTCCGCCCCACAAAGGTCTGCGACCTGAGCCACGAGCACCACTAGCGTGCAGCACTGTCCTAGTTCATAATCAACATCATCTTCTTCTTCATAATCATCATCATCATCATCGTCATCAATAATAACAAAAACTCAGAATTATTCCAAGATCCGACCCAGGATCACGTGGTCGAAGACACACAGGCTAACCACTAGACCAAGGCTGCCCTAGTTACGGCACTGCAGGTAAGTCGTATACAATATGTTTTTGTATTCATCATCTAGGTACTTACTTTAGTAGACTCTGCTGCTCCAATTTACATTAAATTAAAAAAAATCATTAAATTAATCAAATGTTCGTAATCTTTCTATGACACATATCTGGATTACGGCACAGTGTTATAAGTTGGCATATGCATATTATTTAGGCTCAAGTTGCATCAGGTTGCGCAAACGTGACGTCATTGTGCCCACCGTCAAATTCCTCGAGTGAAAGTGCCTTTCCACTTGGCGAGAGTGGGGAGCCTTGGAGGAGCCATTTGGGTTTTTGTTGAACGAGAAAGATCATTGCTCTGGCATGTCCGATCTTGTGTTTTTATCAAAAAATTGTGTAGGTTGGGAAAATACGCGTTGGTTTTGTGGTTTGAGCGTATAGCTTTGTACAGGTCGTGGGTTCGCTTTCACCTAACATTGTCAATGTATTATCTCTATAATTTAATAATCTTTTTGAATAAAATAAAATCATCTGATCTGGGAGTCGAACCCAAGACCTTGCAGCTAAAACTGCATTGCATATTGATCCTGAAAATCGCCTTTGCTCCAATGAGATTATCATTGGTATTGTTGAAATACGTAACCCGAGCGATGAGCCTTTGGTATTTAATGGCACAGCTCAACCATTCAGTATTTGGAACTTTAAACTTTAAAGCTTCCAATACCTACGTGTACGTGTGTACTATATAAACAGTACCATATTTTCTCGAAAGAGTTCTGTTACTGTGAAAAGAGCCCGAGGATTCAACTAAATATTGGTATTAAGTGGGTTAAGAAATACGAAAAAACCGTGTCATATAAAAATGGCCATTTATTTAGATGCAACATAATTACATAATAATTACACGATTCATAAAATCTACATTAGTTCAAAACGACTTACAATATTAATTATTGTCGACACTAACTGCGTCGCAGGTTCAATATATTCCTAGTCTAACCCATTTACCATCACCGCTATAAATTACGTTATTTTTACAAGTTCACTTCGGTGAGCCGATAATACAAATATTTTGTCCCCAATAAAATATTTTAATCTTTGTCTATTTGGCACAAAATTTTAAAATTTCTTATACAATTTCAAAGAAATCTCCAACTCTATTATCCATACCATATACGATTCTTAA
>JAXAVZ010000299.1:0-79553 GCA_034621355.1 Mycalesis mineus | reverse complement strand
ACAAGACGCGTCTACAACGTAAAAGATCAATTCAACGACCCAGTGAGTTATATCCAAATGGAGCAAAAAGCAGGTCTGTAATTCTTACAAAACACTCTGACTCACGCTTTGTTATACCGAAAACCAGTTTTCAAAAAAAAAAAAAGACGATGCGCCGGGCTGACCTGCGTATAAGTAATGCCCGTAAGTTCGTATCTCACAGAATCGCCTGTGTGGGTGCAGGCTTTGATAGTGTGTATCTGATGGTTCGCATGTGTGCGTGCTGAGCAGGTTGTAACCAGTTCAGCGTGGTTGAATGAAGAGTGGCAAAGGCGAGCTACTTTCTATCTATGAAACGCATGGCTTAAGTTGTTTAACAGTGAATTGTATTAGGTTTTATGCGTTCCGTTTTGCTTAAACTTGATTTATTGCTTTATAAATAGTTAGTAAGTACCTATAACTTTAAAGAAATTCGTGGCAGTCTTTGGTGATCCTGGACTGATCGTCAGCCCTTATTTCTGATACCATGGATTGTGTACCAGTTGCCTTGCTTTCCTTCTGCAATACAACATAAGATGTATATGTATATATATATATATACATATATACATAAAATAAGATACAGTCTAATTTGTGATCTAATTGAGACTTCTATTTCCTAAGAAAATTGTTTAGAAAAATTTGTCGTTTAAAATTTTCCTACCAAGCGGAATAAAACACTGAAAAACTTGTATTTTTTTCCTTCTGCAAGCCGAATGTTCGATTAACTTTAGTTTAGGTAAAGCTTTAGCTTTTTGATAAAAACTCGAAAACTGTAAGCAATGTCGTAAGCCTAAAAAAGATCACAAAAGAAAAATCTTTTCCAATAAAACCGTGACTTCAAAAGTCTGGCCCAAGGTTCTTTTATTTTATAGAAATTGTCAGCAATCGAGTATAATTATCGGCTCATTTATGGATGAATGGTTTATAAATTCCTGCATGGATCGCTATTCAAACCGCGGGAGCTTGAAATTAATTAACTTTCGTGGATTTAAAATGTTCAAGTGTATATTCAAGAATTCAATTAACGTGAAGGTTTCAATGAAAAATTGCGGCGGCTCGGTCGTGATCGGAATCTGTATTCAATTTTAAAGTAGAAACTTTAGTACAATTACACTTTGGCTGCCTTTCTAAAATCACCCGTTTAGTTAAGCAAATGTATAATTTGAACTACGGTTAAATATAGCAAATTCTAAATTCACTTTTTAGGATTCCGTACCTAAATTAAAAATTGAACCTCAATAGGATTACCTGACCAAGTGGGTCTCTTTAAGCAGAAAACATCAAAATGGAGTATTAAAAAAAACAACTTATTAAACTCTATATCGTTTGTCTTATTAAATGTAAGAAATATCCGATGTGAGGATGTCAAATATATTATTTTGTAATGTTACAAGAAAAGTTTCCTAGTTTTTTTCATAAATTAGACCAAAGTGACTAATTAGAACAAAGGTAACATGTTAGTAAGTACATGTACATGTATATTAGTTTATTTTATGACATATTGTATTTATCATAGGTATTATCTGTGTAGTCTGGTTTATGTATTAGTATGTAACTATTTGTATGTATGTATATTTTAAAAGTACACCACCTGCAGACCTTTCTTTAATTTTTTCCTAAGCCTAAGGTTGCCTGGCAGAGATCGCTGCTAAGCGATAAGGCCGCCTTTTGTATTCTACATATTCCTTATGTATTTTGTGTTTGTATCTGTATTTTTCTTATATGTGTGGTATACAAATAAATAATAATAATAATAAAAATAAAAGTTACTTGTCAGGCGCCAATAAGGTCCGAGCTTATAACGGCTGGGTCATGCCCGTTCTCATGTACTCCTTTGGCGTGCTCAGATGGACTCAGTCCGAACTTGACGCCCTGGATACAAGAGTCCGCACGACTATGACTCTCCACCGTATGCATCACCCAAAATCGTCTGTCATGAGGTTGTATATCCCCCGAAAGTGCGGTGGCAGAGGCCTACTCAGCGCCAAAACCATGCACAATCGGGAGATATGCAGCCTCAGGACCTACTTCGAAACGAAAAGGGAGTCTCCGATGCATGTGGAGGTCATAGAATGTGATAAAGGACTCACCCCCCTATCCTTGGCCAAGAGCGATTGGCAGAAACCAGTGGTACTGAGCACCTCTGACCGAGAGACCGTATGGAAGGGGAAGGAGCTGCACGGACGCTTTTTTAAGGCTCTTCATGAGCCCCATATTGATAGAAAAGCGTCCGTGCAGTGGTTGCGCTTCGGAGACCTCTTTGGGGAAACCGAAGGGTTTGTCTGTGCGATACAAGATCAGGTGGTTAAGACGCGGAACTACCGAAAGTACATTCTGAAGGATGGCACTCACGACATTTGTCGAGCCTGTCGCCATCCCGGAGAGTCACTCAGACATGTGCTTTCGGGCTGTTCGGCTCTTGCCAACACTGAGTATTTGCACAGACACAACCAAGCAGCCAAAATCCTTCACCAAGAGCTTGCTCTGATGTACGGTCTCTTGGATCAGCGGCTGCCTTATTACCAGTATACACCGGTGCCAGTGCTAGAACGCGACGGAATCCGGCTCTATTGGGACCGGTCTATCATCACGGACAGGACTATTCTAGCGAATAAGCCTGATATCGTGGTGTTAGACCGGGCACAGTCGAGGGTGTTTTTGGTGGACATCACAATTCCATATGACGAGAACCTTGTGAGAGCTGAGACGGAGAAAAAACGTAAGTACCTTGATCTGGCTCACGAGGTTACCGCCATGTGGCATGTGGAGTCCACTGAAATCATCCCGATCGTTATATCTGCCAATGGGTTGGTCCCAGTCAGCCTCGCTCACCATCTGAGGCGGCTGGGGTTCCGTGGCGGTTCGCTCGCAGGCAAGATGCAAAAAGCGGTCTTGCTCGACTCGGCTAGGATGGTCCGCCGGTTTCTTCACCTGTCGCCCTGACCCCCGGCCGTTTGGTCTCCCTGCCGGGGTGAATCCTCCGCCCGGAGCATATATGTATTTATGTAGCGTATATTTAAGTTTATTTATATCAAGTATCTAAGTACGTTTACCATAACAGTTTCGGTTTTTGTTTATATGTATTTATTGTGTGTCCGGGCGTGAGCGTATAATTTATGTATAAAATAATAATAATAATGTATACTTACTAACATGTTACCTTCAAAAGTACAGTCCTAAGATTTTGTATATTTTGTATGATTTAAAAATAGTGAGTCCAACCTACTCTTGTCCCATTTTTAAACGAAAAAAAGGAAAAGTTAATTTTGTAGGACGAGTTTGAAATTAGTTTGAAACAAAACCGCAGATGAATGGACCAACTAGCAGAGTTTAAGTCGGAATTAAAATCCACCGTTTAGAATTCCTATCTAGTTTGCACTTCATCTCTATAGGGAGTTATGTTTTTGTTATTATCTACAAGTTAGCCCTTGACTGTACAATCCTAAGTAATGATGCAATCTAAGATGGAAGCGGACAAAGTTATGAGAATAAGATTAAATCCATATCCCTTTCGGTTTCTATACGACATCGTACCGGTACGCTGAATCGAACAGAAATTGCTTGGCAGTGTCTTTGTCAGCAGGGTGGTAATTATCCACCCACCAGCTAAAAAATCGAATCTAAGACCTAAATCTTATAAACGCACCGCGCATACCGCTGGCAGTCCTATCTGGAACAACGACATCTCGTTGATCTAGTATTGCATTTAGTTGCTTTGCACTTTTATCTCAATAGTCATCCATGTGAGGGGTGCGTGGTGTACGTGTTTGCAATACACAAAATCCCCTCCCATTTGATCTTACGATCCTATCAATGGGAGCTAATGGGGTGGACAGCTCTTTGCTTTCATCTCGCCCTCAGGTTTTTTGAAATCAACGTCGGATTGAGTTACGCGTAATTGAGTTCATTAGGCAAAAAGTTGTATGCGCAAAGTTACTCGTATCTGCATAATATATTAATAGGAGCACTTTCGTACATGTATTCAATTGCCCTTGACAGAACTTGCATATAATGTTGAATAATAAACGAATAAACTGGGTACACTTATATAAGGAGAGTTCAATGAAGATATTACCCAGATATTTGTACGAGTATGTCTAGAATTTGGCTGACTGGATAGTGTCTATGAAAAGTTTGGTTCGTAAAAGAATTCTACAGTTTATCCAATAGATTTGACAATTGTACTAAAAAAAGTTTGGTAAAAAAGCACACCTTCACGCGTAAAGTTGTATAAAACGTCGTCGTGAACGTCGCATCACGCCGTTCCTCTGTACGCTTAAATATTTTAAACTTCGATTAATTGCAGTTTTAATCAGCGGATAGAGTGATTGAAGTAGAATATTTAAAGTTAAAAAACGTCATTCAGGGTGGACGTGACGACGAAATCACTGTTCCTATAGTATTTTCATTATTCAGGTATGTTTTTCACCCTGTCCATTCTGTAATCTGTAATGAAATTCGACAGTGTGAGTCTCGACTTCGTTTCTATATAGCTCGTTATCTCCATTATCGTGATAGACACAAAGAGATAGAGACAACGTCGGGACTCGCAATGTCGAATTTCGTTAAAAAATCAGTTCAGTTATGATTAAATGCAGTTATCAGATATGCAGTTATGATTATACTTACTTGAACATAAAATTCATAGCTTGATCTTCCACGTTTTATTGGTTACGGTAACCAATGGAAGTTTGCAAATATTTTGGATGGAGTTTAACGTTGTGGAATGAAGAATGGAACCGCAGACAACACTTATTGGAGAGTCATCAGGTTCTATTCAAATAGAGCTAGAATGTAATCGATAGTTGGTAAAGTTTTGCGGCCTTTGGTATTGTTTCCCTTGTTATTCCTTTGTATGGAGTTACTTGAGCTTGTTGCTATTAGGAGCAATTTGTTATTATTGCTTTTGCTCGGGTAAACAGTTTGAGTATCTGTTGGTTTGATTTATTGATGAAGGAGCTATCTCCCGTGGCTTACATCTAGTGTCAATGTATTTGTCTACTCTTCGGGAAATATAGTATAGAGTAGGTATCCAAAATTTATTGATTCTTTTGAAAGAGCTACAAACTTACTTCCTTCCACATATTATATATTATATATGGCCAGTGTTCTCAGCATTGTAAATATCTAACAATTAGGCTTATAAAATAGTATTAAATATAGCTTGTTTATATGCTTGATTAAAAAGACAATTTCACTTTTTTTATATACCGTAGGGGCTAGTACTTGGCTACGATCACGCCTAAGCGTAAATGCAGCCTACTGTGGAACGCGCTTGCCGACAAGGTGCTTGTTCACTCTAGACTTGAAGATACCCATATTGTGGGTAGTAGGAAAAACCAGAGCTAGAAGAGCATTTACTTAGACTTTATATAAATTTATTAAAAGACGTAGTTTATAAAAACATGTCGTTTTATTTCATTTGCCTAAGAAGACTGCTATGAACCCTGGGCGTGAATCCGTCAGTTACTTGTACAATAGAAACTGCTGCCATCTTCGGATTTTATTTTAGAAAAGCACCTAAAACTTGCATCTGATGGCTTAAAAAGCAACATTTGGCCCATCTTTCAGCATTGCTGTGATGTATTGCACAGATTTGCAACAAATCTATGCCGCTACCCATTCCGTGAACCACGGCTCACCCTCTTGCTATTTTTCCGGATTTGGTGTGATCAAACATTGTCACGGCACGACGGGTACAAATTTCCGGGATCGGGAATACATTACTGGATCTCATCATTGGATTTTTAAATCTAATTGTAGACCACATGTAAAAGTATTTTTATTATCCAACAACTTATTCTACAAGTTAACGCTTGATTGCATTCACATCTGTTAAGTGATCATGCAATTTAAGATAGAATCGGGCTAACTTTTAAGTTGTATGAAATCCACACTTAAGTTTAAGTTAATTTAACAGAGTAACATACATATACATTATCTGCTACAGCAAACCACGTATTCACACAACAACCCTCCATAGCCCATTGTGACGTCACGGCTGATTTATCACCACGTTATCTGCGGGGGGCGAATTATCTAATAGCAATGATGGGGAACGCAAATTACTACCATTGTTTCCTTACTAACATTAACAATAAGCTCATTTATTTTACGAATTATTTTCCCAGGATCATACTGTTACTCATTAAATATATTATTTAATTGACACTATTTTTATTTGAATTGCATTTGTAGTTTGATGGGTGGATTTATTTGTGGGAACAGGAATAGTTGATACCGCAATTTATTTGCAGTTGCAATTTCAGATGCGTCAGGTTTCTATAAATTTGCATTTATCGTATTGTTTAATTAATAACTGTAATTTAGGGAACTGGGTATAGCTATATCTTTATTAACCTTCATAATGAACTAGTAGTAAACAGATTAAAGTTGCTTCGAAACCTTTTGCGTAGTTTTTGAAAATCTTTAAACGTACAATACAGAGAGACTGCGGGAAACTACTATTAAAAGAAGCCTTAATGGCTTCACGGTTAAGGGACCGGATTTAACATCAAGAGGTCATAGGTTCGAGCCCCGCCCTTTAGACTACTATCGTACAGATTTCTAACACTAATTAGAAGAGTAATTAGAGAAACTAATTGGATAGTAAAGGGAATGTGATTCATATGTAAAACAGATATAGACATTTTTCTTTTTGCAAAAAAAGTATTAATCATAGTTTCTTCTTCAAATTATATAAAAAGTATTGGATTAAAACTTAATGCGGTTTTCTAATTTTTTTTAATTGTGTAACTAATTCGATAAGTAAGTGGTAACTTTTTATCCAAATTCCTTAATTTCGAAGCAAATTTTAAAACATGATAAAAGCACTTTAAAGTATTTTTAATTGTTACAAAACTATTTAATTTTAAGAAAATTGATCAATTCTCAATAACTAAAGATTTCTCACATTCTTCTGATAATTTTGACATTACTCCCACTATCTCCTTTTGTTTTCATTCTCTTTCATCTCTCAAAGTATCTTTCAGTAAAGTTAAAAATGCTCGTAGCCCGCAAATCACAATAATAGTCTAATGCATCGATGCAGCCTAAATTCATCCATTGTGCTTTGTAATGACGGCTACGTTCGGTCATACATTCCAAACCATATGACCAACAATAGTTCAATGTGTTGACCGTAATGTTCCACAAACCGAACATTCTTCAATGTTCTAAATATTTACAAATTCTAAAATTTACAAGATATTTAGTAGTATTTTAAAAAAAGGGTTATATTATGAAACTTCTTATTGAACCTATTAGCCCTTTAGGTCTCAAAGAACTACTCGTATATACTTTAGAAAATTTGAATGTTTCAGGTCAAGGTATATTAATATCAGTATAGTATATAGTACTACAAAAATAACTACTTGCTGCCCCGTTGGTCTAGTGGTTAGCCTATCCGACTTCGATCACGAGGTCCAGGGTTCGAATCCTGGGTCGGGTCACGGAATAATTCTGAGTTTTTCATTCTTCTACGAAATTCTCAGTAAATTCCAAGCCCGGAGGGAAGTGGTGATACACCCCCGTGCCTCGGAGAGCACGTTAAGCCGTCGGTCCCGGTCACTGTCATCAACATCTGATAGTGATCGTTAATAAATGAAACATTATCACCCTAAGCCCGCCAATCCGCATTGGAACAGCGTGGTGAGTGTACGCTCCATATCCCCTCTCCTATAAGGAGGGAGGCCTGGCCCTGTAGTGGGCCGCTAATAGGCTGATAATGATGAAAATAACTACTTTAATAAGAGTAAAATACGTTTAATATATGTGTATTTATAAGTTTTCCGCTATGACTGCACCGTTACTTACAAATTCAAAAGATCCTACTCAAGTACCCGTGAATAGAGAAAAAAAGTACAACGTAAAGTATGTACCTTCACCGTGGCGCAGAAGTATGCGCGGTGGATTTATAAGTCGGAAGTTCTGAGTTCGAGTCAGCTGATAGAGATTTTCTTAATAAGTCCAAGTCTGCCTGGCTTCAGTCGTGGCTAGTTGCTGCCCTACCGGCAAGACGTAACGCCAACTGATGTAGCGTTCTGGTCGAGGTCTTGTAGAAACTGAAAGGATTTTATCTTATTCATATCAAGTTAGTCCTCATCCATCTTAGATTGAATCATCACTAACCATCAGGTGTGATTGTCGTTAAATTCTAACTTATATTGAATAAAAAATAATAACATTTTTCTTATAAATACAAGTATATATATATATATATATATATATATATATATATATATATATATATATATATATAAATATATTAACAATAACTATATATATATAATAACTATATATATATAACTATATATAACAACAACAACAACAACTATCTAGTATAGAATCCAATAATAGCTTTGCCAGTACATCACACATTTCAATACACAGCTATCTACATGGCTGAACTGGTTCCCAGCAGTGCTGAATATTCCCTTGCATTTGTAAACAATAGCCACTAAAGCACAATCGGCACTGAAGACATAAATTACACTGTCCCCTGCTCCTTCACTTCCTTGTTAACTTTGATTTAAGCCTCTGCGGGATACACCCAGTGCACTTTGTGTATGCAAAAAGGGGTAAATTCAAATATAGAGTTGCCAATTACAGTTAAATACGTTAAATAAAAAAAAAGTATTTTACAAATTACTATTAAAATCTCGACAATTTAATTCGTAACAATACTTCATACAGGCTTACATTAATGCACATGTAACTACACAAAGTAATCCCTATTTTCCTAAAAACCACCCCCCTTTGCGTTTTGTTTTTTATTAAAAAAATAATTCAACTTTGTAAAACAAAGTTAATTAAAGTAACGATGAATAAATATTTATTTTAGGTGTTAGTATTTATGTCTTAAATAAAATCTCGGAAGCTAAATCAAAACCGCTTAAAAAACAAAACTTCAAATGAAGCCTTTTCTATTAATAAAGTCGCAAGTTGGTCATAGCATGCCCGCTTTGACTTTTGCTATGACACCGTGCTGTGTTAGAGAATTTTACATAAAAGCTTGTTTTTTGTTAAACGAACTATTTTGTTAAAGGCGAAAGTTTGAGTGTTTGTATATGTTTGTAAACATCTTACCACCCTACCGACAAAGACGTGCCGCCAAACATTTCAGCGTATAGTACGATGTCGTGTAACTCGTGTCGAAACGTTAAGGGTGTGGTGTGCGATTTTATATTTTAATAATTAATTGTCTTTTTTTATATTGACTTCGCTGGTTAAAGTATTTGATTATTTATGTGGATTTATCTATTCTAGATAAATGATTAGAGTTTATTTGATTTTAAAATGTGATTATATTGCGTTTACGACTTAAATGCGACATTCAATGCCGCCATTATAAATATAAATTTGAATATTAACTTTCTTTATGTTATACTGACCTGTCTGGCTATATTAAACAAATCTCTCCCGTTCGTTAATAAAGTCGGTTAGAGAAACGGTTATTTGCGCTGTGTTGTATCGAACGCCGCGCTCGCTGGATCCGATACAGAATAATGTCTTTTGAACTCGTCTCGCTTTATGAAGCTGTGTACCGTTTACGATTTATTTGCGACGTTCAATGGCGAGAGCGGGGCTTGTACAAATAGACGTACGGGCTTACTTTTCAATGTTCCGTTATGTGTTAAATTCTCTTTGACTTTTGCAATTTCAAAATAAACAGCCCCACCACGCGGTTGGTCTCCACGAATATAATAAAAACTAGTTTCGTTTTAATAGGAATTTCTCTGTTTAAAACAATGTTAATGTTAACATTTATGGTTCGGTTTACGATTATTTGCGACTTTCCTAGGCTAGAGAGCGGGGCCTATAGTAATAGACATGCTGAAGCTACTGCTCAGCTGTTAAGTATTAAATTATTTTCTGCCTCGTTGGTCTATTGGTTAGCCTATGTGGCTTCGATCACGAGGTCCTGGGTTCGATTCCTGGGTCGGGTCACGGAATAATTCTGGGCTTTTTCATTTTCATTCTTCTATGAAATGTTCAGTACATTCTAAGCCTGGAGTCTGGAAGTTGGAGGTGTTACACCCCCGTGCCTCGGAGAGCACGTTAAACCGTTCCGGTCACTATCAACAACATCTGATAGTGATCGTTAATAAATGAAACATTATCACCGTAAGCCCGCCAACCCGCATTGGAGCAGCGTGGTGGGTGTACGCTCCATATCCCCTCTCCTATAAGGAGGGAGGCCTGGCCCTGTAGTGGGCCGCTAATAGGCTCATAATGATGATTAAATTATTTTTGACTTCTTTTGCAATTTCCGTCCAATTTATACATTTTCGAATGTTTCTCACATAAAAAGTAGCCTATTGTTTAGTTTATGAATACTATTAAGAGTTCAATGTAATGTGTCCAAACAATCGCCGATTAGCATTGCAACTTGCAAGTGCAAAACGAAATACCTACAATTTCGCAATAGGTACAAATTGCACACGTCAAAACGTAATCGGCACTAAGTTGCGGTGTATTGGACATACGTCACAGACGATTTTGGTATTTAAACCGTTAGTTTTAAGAAATAAAATTGAATGAATGCGATGTAATACACAAAGTGCGCTCGGTCGAGTAGTCGCAACGAGGTCAGAAATCTAAATATCAAGCAGCCGGATTCTTACCAGTATCGTGTATTGAGCATGTATTGACTTCGTTAATAAATGCATTTTGGCTTACACCAGGATCTTAATAGGCAAATCAAAATCAATATTAAAATACAAGATGTTTTAATAATTACTATACGTAAATATGCAACAGATTTTTCTTAAAACACCTAATACGAAACGAAAACCCGATGGATTTATCTTATTTAGAGTACAAGGTTATATAGCTACCTTCTAATTCCGTCATCAGATCTGTTTTATAGTATGTATAATTTCATTTTGCCAAATATACCCAAGTACCTATTTAAAGTTGAGTTAAATTGGCCATCATAAACCTATTCTCTTTTTAATTATAATCTTTTTCTTTATGGTGGTATTGGTGTTAAGTTAGTTATCACTTCATTTGTACAATCTAGCAGAAAATAAGTATTAATAACTACTTACAAAACATGCAATAGAGTCTAAAGTATATTCTCTGAAATGGATTTTGCAATAAAAAGCTACGACAAGGTTTTGCAATACACCACCATTATCCACTCGCCAACATCTTGTGTGGCTTGAACAAATTGCAAAATAGGTATCATCTCGTCAGAAAAACTGGTGAAATGAAGCTTTCTATAAAGTCATTACGATTAAAATACACTTATGAATAAGTAAATTGTATTCTATAAAGAACGATTTCGCATTAACAAGTTAAAATGAGCAGGTCTTGTGTTTTCGTGCGTTGGAATGATGTAGTGGCAGTAATTTATCGTAGAGATATGGTGATAGCGACAGAACTAGTTATAGCGTATGAGAGGATGCCCTCATAAATGGTAAGGACGTTTGCTCAGGTTTAGTTAACCTTATTAAGATGACTTTAAGTGTTCCTGTGAACACTTGGATGCGTTGTACAGTTCGACAAGATTACTTATAAAATAATGTAATGGATTTTTTTTTACTTTAATACGATTGCGAGACAATAAGATATGGGGCCATCGTTAGGTGTTTTCCAACACTTTCTTATAATACAGTTAGAGAAAATCACTTACTCATGCTAGGAATATCTAAAAACAATGATTTAGGTATTTAGGTGCTCAAAAATTCTTATCATTTTTCAATTAAATATGCAGCAACCTGAAATGATCTCAAAAGCTGAATTGAATGAAGATGAAGATGAAATGAGATTCGTGTTTTGAAAGAGGCACTACTTATGTCTATAAAGGCGCCCTGCAAGGCAAAGGCTCCCTTCGCACAGGAGGGGATTGGCAAGCCTCACCAAAGCTTCAAAACTGGCGGGTACAGAGTGATAATGTTTTTTTTTGTTTAAGGATATAGTGATCCTTGACTTGACAATTGACTATGACCGAAACCAATGGTTTAACGTATCATAATAGACGTAGTAACATAGATTTTATAATTTTAAGATTTCTATGAAGAAAGATACAATTAATATTTCATATCTCGACCCAGGAGTCGACTGACAAAAAGCCGCATCGGGTAACCACTACAGCAACAAGGCGCACGCGTACAAAAACTGTTGGTAGCGTCGATGACCTCAAATTTGTACTTCCATTAGTAATCCAATCGGCATCCATTTCAACATCGTAAGGTTTTAAAAGAACCTTACACTTAGATAACAAAGGAAAGTGAAAAATGTTTCGCAACAACTATTTTGTTGGCTGAATAATACCAAAAGTAATGTACTACTCGTGTGTTACGTCCTAAACACATCGTGTCTATTCACTCGGTGAAATTGCACAATCTTTGTATTGCATTGTTCGGTATTGTATTACAATATTTCTGAATGTAGACCAAGAAATTGGTTGAAATGAAAATTAATATCGTACTCATTAAAAAGGCTAACAGTTTCCATGCGTTGTCATACAAACTTAATTTCCAATTATGAATGTCATAACTAGGCATCTTTGTTTGTTGTTTATTGCAGTTTATTTGGTTGTAAAATGATTGTCATTATCACAGCCTTAGAAACTTTTTAGAATATCAACAACTTCAATTTTTGAAAGAGCGGTTGATAAATTAAATTGCTACACACAATTCTATGTCCAACTTGATTTTTTGCTAGCGTAAGTAATAAGCTAAGAGAGGAAAGTTTTGTTGCTCTAAGTTAGGTCGACGTTAAGTCGATGACATGAAGTTGGTCGAAGGGAAACGCAAGTTACAGATGGCCCACAATTAGCGTTTGAAAGTAGCCATAAAATGACTATGCCCAATGAACGTCCCTTTAATTGATATCATGATGTCAATAATGACAATGACGATGATGATGTTGATAATGATTACGAATGTCCATATCGCATGTCACAGTACAACGACATTCATACAAAAATGCTTAAAAGCAACGCATCACAAACATTTTCTCGTGCGTGTCTGACACTATTACCACCCATTATAGATAAGTTTAATTTATTTGTGCGCGCGTTGCTATGTGGGTAACACTTGTATACGTACGAGTACAGTGACTTTGTGTGCGTGTTGCTTGGAACACAACTAAAAAGTCACTGCCACACAAATAAAAGCTGTATAGTTACGAGTGCACGCACACATAGCACCGTGCGCACAAATGAGTTGAACTATCTATACCACCCATTACCGCAGGGAATATTTTATGAGTTACGCTTACTTTAATAAAATGCTGCAAACATTATATGAATTGAAGTAATAACAGGTTTATAGATGATTACGTATGTGAAGAAGCGAAAAGAACAAATCTGCAAAATGAACTAAAGTTGCATAATTGACTGAAAGAGTGTAATTTCTTTGTCTTCTCTACAAAGAGGTGCAATCATTAAGATTACACTTTAAAATATTGATCGGTATTATTGTCTACGCTTACGTACATACATACATATATGTTAATAATTACAAAAATAACAATGTTGTTAAATAAAATTATTCGACATTATGATAAAGCGGTCCAACATAATTATTGCCCTAAAAGAATGAGATATCTTCGCCTATAAAACCTCTTTAATTCTTAATTAAATTTACTAATTCTATTCTATAATAATTTTTCTGAGTAACCCTATTTTGAAAAGAAAAGTATTTAGAATATTTATAGATCGATATTTAAAATCAAATGCCATGCATTAACATATAATCGTCACCCTACCAACGCTACTTGGGCTCTAGGCGCATTTATGAAGTCAGAACATTTATTACTCATTCCCATTCCCCAAAATTAACGTGTTCGTGTGAGCACAGCATAATAAATTTGATAGACGTTTTGGGATATAATGTACCTTGTCCAATGAATTTCATACTACGCTTGAATAATTTACAAAACGGTGTCTTTACGCATATTAAACGACTGTTAATGCATCTCAGGAATTTTGGACATTAGCATTACTAAATTATTGTAATTTTATAACTTTGAAAACATATTTGAATATTTAGCTATTCTATACTATATATATGATAAGAGAGAAGAAATCTAAAGGCTGTAATTTCAATAAAATATACTATAAGTCTAATTATGGCAATAAAAGAAACAAAACTTTAAAATTTGTAATATGTCAGGTTAATGTCAATCGAAGGCAATCAGGAATGGGATTAGACAATCGTGTCCCGTTTATCTAATCACATTTATCTCTGGATTTACTGAAAAAATGGAAAATACTGTTTTCCATATAAATTTTTTTTTATCGACTACAACTTGGCTCTGACTGCTATCACACCTGATGTTAAGTGGTGATGCAATCTAAGCTGGAAGCGGGCTAACTTGTTAGGAGTAGGAGAAAATCATACCCCTTTCGGTTTCTACACGACATCGTACCGCAACGCTAAAACGCTTGGCGGTACGTCTTTTTTGGTAGGGTGGTAATTAGCCACGGCGAAAACCTTCCACCAGCAAGACCAAGTCATATTAAGAAACATCTCAATCTGCACCGCTGGGAATCGAACCCAGGACTTCCGTCTTATAAATCCACCGCACATACCACTGCGCCACGGAGTTCGTCATGATTATTATTATTATAGAAGTTATTTTTAAGAAAGTGAAAGATTTTAAAAAATAACTTTTAATCATTAAACTGTAAAATCGGAAACCTATATCTTATTCTGTGCTTACTAGCTCAGGCCTCATACATTTTGAAGTCACTTAAGTTAATTTAAGAACAGATTTAAGAAACTAAACACACTTTGCCTTGACATTTCGTCATTGAAGACTTTCGCTGCCCAAGGCTTTACACTTTTGGTTGCCCAAAAAATATGTAACGCGTTTCTTATTACTTAAAACTTTATGAACTGTCACAATAATATTGCAGGTGTACTAACTTGGCATAAAGAAATGAAATACTTCTACGCATTATCCAAATTAATATTCTTGTTTTTTTATGTTGCGTATGTTAGTTACGCTTACGCGTTATTTTCTATTGTGTGCTTATCTTAAGCTAAGAAATTAAATTTTAGTTCTACGCATTTTAGATAGAGCGGTTATTATTCTTAAGGCAAATGTTTTGTTACGTCTTTTAACTTTCAACGTATTAATTTAGCACGTATGTGGATGAAAAAATAACCTATTTTGGCATTACTGAGACAAAATAGGAATTGTAGTTAAGTTTCTTTTTAGGGTGCAATTGTGGCGACCTCCTCAATCCGGGCAACATGGAACTCAACATTAAGTATAATATTTCGTATTCAAATATTGAATAATAGAACAAAAATTTTTATATGGTTTGTTTTAATTGTCATAGCATAATTACTGGCGCTACGGCCGGCCAGCTAAATATTTTTGTAAATCACTTTTATTCTTTGTACTTATATTTTGTGTACTGTTTATTATTTGGACCATAGCAAACCTTCTACACATTATCTATTTTGCAGAGGGCATTGGTCCAAGACCCCTAATGTCCTGATATGTAAAACAGAACTAATTAATACATCTTGAACTGAGAATTTTAACGCTTGTCTAAGTGTAATAACGTCATAACGCACTTATATTATGCAACCTTTATGAATCGTGTCATATTATACCCAGATGAAACATGATCACTACTAATAACATCAATTGATATTAAACATCGTGGCTGATGTTACATATCAAGCAACCGTATGTGAAGCAAAGCCATAGCTAATAATAGTCTTATTACTGACTCCATTAACGTTAATGAAACATACTTTACCTATAATAATGTCCATTAGTATATTGCTATTAGTAACGTTAATACGACAAGATGTATGTTGGAAATGTGTTTGAAGTTTAATATATTTTGTTCCCTAATACAAAACGCTTTCCCGTGGTGTAAGGAATATCGAATTTATAAAATACTACAAGTATAAGGTTTAATAATTATGGTAAGTAATAGTAATTAGTAAGTTGTAATTTAGTAATTTTGGTTCCACCAACAACTTGCTCTTCAGTATGGCCTTGTCGATTTTGAGATGCCTTACTATAGGTACGACCCGGCGTCAGTTGTTGAAAATAGCAGTGCGTTGCTCTACTGGGAATGAACGATTATCACTGATAGGTATATTGTAGCCAATAGACCTAATATAGTGATAATTGATCGATCAACGCGCCGTGCAAGGATTGTTGATATTACTGTTCCACATGACGATAAACTGGTGAAAGCTGAAAAGGCAAAAGTATCAAAATACTTGGACTTTGCTCATGAGATTACCGCCATGTGGAATGTTGATTCAACGATGATTGTTCCTATAGTCGTTTCAGTAAACGGTCTTATGGCGAAAAGCTTCGACCAACATCTTAGGAAGCTTTCGCTTAGTTGATGGATCAAGGGTTGGATACAGAAGGCGGTAATTCTTGAAACGGCGCGTATTGTGAGGAGGTTCCTCACTCTGGAGCCCTGATCACCCCCTTGCTTGGCCCCCGGGCCCCGCAGCAGCATTTTGTTTTTTATTTTTTAATAGTGTTTTTTTATAATTTTATTATAAGCATTGTTAAAAACTTTTAAAATAATTGTAAATAAATAAATGAGAGATAGATGGTACTTAATTAATGAGACGAATATCTAAACATTTTATGGATTCATCGTTCGGATGCCGGAGAGAAAAACTAAGGTTGAACTAAGAAGTTCCTTAAACGTACACCCATGTGCCCATGTCCATACTAAATGTCACAAGTCTCGAGCTCCGTTTGAAGGTTTCCCTCTGCTACACTCATGAGTCCATAAAATACTTTGATAGTAGTCTCTTTTTTCAATAACTCCAAAATATTCTGTTAAGACGAAATGAAAATAAATGTTAATTGGATTAAAAAATAATGATACTTAAAACAGACCTTTTTTCGGTTCGTCTGTATTTTTACGCAGTTTTCATGAGTAAATTATGCTAACCTTGGAGCATTTTTTATTTAATAGAGGCAGTGTTTTATTAAAACTGGACGTGAAGGCCGTTGTTTGAAAAAATCCAACTACGCCGATGAAGTTTGTAAAATGGTTTGATTAATTTTCAAAATTCAGAATTTATTGGACTTACACAGCATGTTTGTGTGTAATTTGTATTCCTGAAAATAAGTCAACGCTCGTAAATTAATTATTCAATAATTGTTGCCCCGAGGACGTGGATCTTAACTTGGTAATTATGTCGTTAATTGACTTCTCGTTACAGAAACTACTATGAGTTCCATCAGGATACAAACAAAGTAAACAATTAATTTAATTACTGTTACGTACAGACGCAACTTTGTTAATTTTGTATTTCAAATAATAATATATGTTGTTTAGCTATTTGTTTATCAATTCCAAACTAATGTAAAAATCATATTTTAAGGCACTTAATAAGTTCACACACTATTCCGTGATGCATTTTGAGAATACAAAATTGTATTAGCTTTTGTCCTCATTCGAAAAGTAGAAGTAATAATGATAAACAATTTTGAAAAATAAAAAGACCTTATTTTTTTTTTAATATTTGTAATTAATGTTTTGAATGATGATTATTTAAAAGAAAGCTGGCTTTTCGCACTGAAAAATGCCTTACAAGCCGGTGATAGAGTCACCAGACCTACTAGTCCTTTCAACCTAGGTTTAGCATACAATATACTAAAACGAATCAGTATAACATAGACATGTGTGAACGGACAGTAAGACGTACCCAAAAATGTCTTACAGTAAAAACACTTTCGAATCGTCGAGAGATACCTACACGAAACGTGTTCGCGGCAAACATTCAGGCAAATTGGATTGCCGATGCCTCGAGGATCGACGACTCATAATTGGCTCGGAATTACGAGCAATCTTGTACGCGAGTTTATGCCGCCATGGGAAACAAACCAAATTATGACATTCATACATCTTTTAGACAATAAAACATGTTGCGCGAAGTTTAACTTCGTTTAGACGAAACTTCTGTTATACAATATTAGACACTCTTACAATAAATACTTGGTACGGAATAGAATGTTTAGGTTATTGAATACTTTATTCTAGCAAGAATAATGTTCACTCGATAATATGTTATGAAATCTAAAAAATGTTGTTTTCGTAGAGTTATTTTAATTCATTGCCTTTTACATTCACTACGTAAAGGAGAATTAATTTGGTAACATCCATACTCAGTATTAATTATACACTCTTCAGTTTAAAAATTTCTCTAAATTAATTTTATTTTCTAATTGCCTGCTTTGTTAGGTACTTCAGTTATGTGCAAAAAACATGTGGATATAAATCATACGGTCCTAAAAGGGGGTTCGAGTCTGAGATCGATCTATAAAAAATATTGAGTTTTCTATCTCTTTTCTTTTGCCTAGAGACAGATTTAAGCCTTGAATTCATTTTTTTTTTAATAATAATAAATTGTTTATTGTCCAAAAACATACAAATGTAAAGGTACTTATACTAATACTAGATACGATATGAAACAATTTATGAACATCTATAGAATAAAGTTACGTTTTGAGTCGTTCGTGCGAGTGTGTGTGTGTGTGTGTGTGTGTGTGTGTATGTGTGTGTGTGTGTGTGTGCGTGTGCATGTATGTGTGTGTGTGAGCGTGTGTGTGTGCGTGCGTGCGTGCGTGTGTGCGTGTGTGTGTGTGAGAGCGCGTGTGAGTGTAAGGGCATATTTTAAGGTCTATCATTTATTTATTTTGCGGGGCCCGGGGGTCCAAACAAACTGTGGTCAGGGCTCCAGAGTGAGAAACCTCCTCACAATACGCGCCGTTTCAAGAATTACCGCCTTCTGTATCCGACCCTTGATCCAACAACTAAGCTAAAGCTTTTTAAGATGTTGGTCAAAGCTTTTTCGCTATAAGACCGTTGACTAAAACGACTATAGAAACAATCATCGTTAAATCAACATTCCACATGGCGGTAATCTCATGAGCAAGGCCTTGGATTCATTATCATTAACATTTTATCGTGATCAATAATTCATCATGAAACATGAAACCCCGAAACGTACCAATCAACAGTAGTGTATATTTACGTACAATAACATAAAGACGAGACCATGATTTTACACAACTATATTTTTTCAAGTGAACTGAACACAAAAAAAGGATTATTAAAATTAATGACAACCACATCAATCCACTTCGGATACAAGTTTAGGTTCCGATATAGAAGATTTTCTGGTGGCTTTGGCGCTAGTCCCGACCATTAGGATCTTGGAGCATTGCCAAGCGGCCGAGGTGCGAGTGTATTTGTACGCTTAACATTCAAGGAAGTGTACACTCTTGGAATAGAAGCACATGGAATGACGAACATGTCCAAATAAATATACCGGAGATCTCGAAAAAGATTAAATTCAATTTAATGGACTATTCAGATGGTAATAAATTAAATTCTGCATATTACGAAGTAACGAGATGCCTTTTTAATGATTATAATTCGTACATCCGGTTTGCGTAATCGTCTAACTACAGTAAAAATAACTATTCTTTACCTATGGAATATCCACTGAAATTTTGTTTTATAGAAACAGATTCTTTTTTAATTGGTACATGTTATAGATTCTATGCGAGTGACTCTAGTGACTGAACAATGGCATATAAATTAAACGTATGTACTCATTGAAATTCAATTTATTACTATCCAATGATTATGAATTATAATTTACAAACCTGGATAAAATAAACTTAGCACTCCATATTTTGTTTCAATTATTTAGTATCTAAAGCATCCAAGCACAATTGTTTGTTACGGATCGAGTCACACATTTCATTTTGTTTGCATTTGATTCATAACTTAGAACAAAAAGAAACATTGTTATACGACCGTTTTGATCATGTAGCAATTCATTTCTGCTAAGTAACATTGCGGTTTTTTAGATGCAAGCGTAAGTGAACTGAATGAAGCTTAACATCTATGCCTCAAGTGTACAGATGCAGACAGATGTGTTATCTTGTACCATCATAATCATTAACAGCCGATGGACATCCAATGCTGGACATATTTAGGGACTTTCAAACACAACTATCTTGAGCCACCGGTGGCCAGTAGCAGCTCCTTGCGACACGTTCGATGTCGTCAATCCATCTAGTGGGGGGTCGACCAGCATTGCGTTTGCAAGTGCTGGGTCGTCATTCCAGCACCTCATATTGCATGTACGCATGTATTTGCCTTGAAAGTTTTGAAGTTATATTGAGTTAATTTTGTTTTTTCAGCAATTGCCTTCTCCAAGCGAGTCCTTAACTTAGTTCCTGGGGTGTTTGGGTGACCGCAGTAGCATCGCTAAAAGAACCCCGAAGACTGCATAAAGAAAAATGTACCAAACACCTTTTTAAGGGCGTCTCTTGCGAAACTCAGAGCTCGGTTTAGGGGGACAACCGGAATATGGCCTGAATGTATCGACAACTTGTACTATAAAAGTATTAAGTAGTTAGAAGGTTTAAACAGATGTAAAATGTGTTCACAATGGATGCGCAGAGACGTACGTGTGTAGTTTCGTAAAGCAGTGATATTGACCGACAAGCGGTTCGAGGGCAAGTCTGCTCGTGTTGCGCCACGCAACCAGTTCACTTTGTTGCAACGTTCGTTTATGTTCGTGGCGATTGTATCAATTACAGTATGATATTTACGTCGACATAAAATCTTTGAAAGCTAAATTCAAACTACTTCAAACGTGTATCAAATATACTACTGCACTACAATGCGAATGTTTACATCTTCCATAAAGCTGATATTTTGCAGCTTTGTCACCAGATGATGTTCAACTGAAATCTAAGAACTATTTAAGTAATCAATAATTTATTTATTTTGTTAAAAACCTCAAAATATTAATAGAGCCAGCACCACTTAATCTAAAGTTAAATAGGCTAACCTATAGGCAAGTTAAAAAATAGTTTTTTAATAACTACGAAAAAAATTAAGTATGAAATAGAGGGAATAATTAGTTTCACAAACTACGACACTACGACGCGGGTGAAGCAAACAGCAAAAGCGGAGTATAAAACGAATGGTTGATCCGTGCGTAGTGCGTGTACAGTAAAAGTTGACATACAACGTATTACGCGTATGGCACACTTCGGCACGGTGTCACAAGAGCAACCCACACGGACGTATTAGTGGGACGTGAAACAGGCACAACGTGCTTGTTTAACAATCGAACCCTATGATAGAATACCCCTACAAATCTCGTCTTAAATACATTATTATGTAGTACCCCTACAGTATAAATGGTTTGATTGATTCGAATTAGATTGATTGTATTATTTAACAGTAGGCAGGTAGTAGAACTTTTAGTGGCTGAGTTTATCTGAGAAATTATCGCTATGCTTTTCCTGTCGACAAGTATTGCTGTGTTCCGGTGTTTAAGGCATGGTTGCTGCTGGTTATTACAAGTAAAATCAACACATTAGGTTGTTGTGTATAAACTGCTCCTTATGGCAATAGTTCCTTGTACGCCCTTCGAAGTATTGTCCAGTATATGAGTAAAGATTTACCCTTTACTATCAGGTGGTTCGTTGCTTTGGTCCATTAATTGTTACTAAATAAAGAATACAATGTTTTATATAAAATCTTCTAGTTACGTTTTTGTAATTAACATTGTAAGCTTGATGAAAAATTTTATAACGTCGAAAAAAATAATTATTCTCTAGAATTAAGACTTCAACGTAATACTTGACATCTGTTGCCCGGTATTAAAGACAAGCTGCCTTACATTGCTGCCGCAAGAAACTAATAAAGCCTTTCGCCAAAATCCTAACATTGTTTTAATCAATTAGAGGATATTTTCGACAAAGTAAGTTAAACATGATTTAAGCGCCGCAACACACTTTCAGAGGTTTACTGGTGACATAACGAAATCCAAAGTTCTTAAAATCATTGTTTTGAGCTTTACATTTAATTACACGTGCAAAGATCTAATTACATTTATTCACAACATCTTTAAAACCAATTTATTACAAAAAACAGCGTTATAACAAGGCCGAATATTTAATTTTCTCTAGACAGTAATTTTATGTCAAGCATACATTTTTAAGATATACTATGTCATTTTTTTATATTGAAAAAGTTAGAATTGATTTAACGTAAGAAGAAAATATCAACATACAGTAAAATATACACAAGCTGCATATGCACTCAAAATCTGACATATATCAGTGAGGTAGACGTGCCTGTTGTGTGCTATAAGCAAAAAGGTCACGCTACTTTCCACATCTGTTCCACAGTACCAGTAAACAGTCAGTAAAAACTAGTACGAGCATTTATAATATTGTGGAAATTAGCATAAACATATCACCATACTGTGAAATATACAGACTGTACTTAAAATCTGACATATCAATGAGGTATACGTGCCTGTGGCGTGCTACAGCAAAAAGGTCGCGCTACTTTCCACATCTGTTCCAGTACTGGTAACAGTCGAGAGTAAAAACTTGTACCGGCGTTCGGTGTCGCTGTTCTCACGCACCGATTGAGATCACGTTTTGAGTTGCCAATTCAATATTGTTGGCAGCAACGCCAAAACGAAAATTGAATCTTTCATAACTTTAAGTTTTAGTCTTTCATTTGTCTTTTGTAAATTAAGGTTCTGTAATGAACTTAATAAAGTTCGTTATATTAGTTGAAAATAGGGGTCCAGTGAGGACGCAACTGTTTGGTTTTTGTAGAACATACCACAATTCTAGGCTTGAAGTAACCAACTACTTTCTAAGACGCCTATAGCCTTTTATTACCATTTTCATAGCCTTGAGATTAACTATTCGTAAACATAAATCTTAAAACGGATATTTTACGGATTGAGCTATGTTTTGGTACACATTTATTTTCGATGATGATATTTTTGTAGATTGTTAAAATGCATATTAAAATGTATGAATAGTTTTTAAAGAATTTTTAAATTATTCAATAAATTGTATTAGGTACATAATCACTTTAAAACTTTTTCTATACCTTCCCATGTATTTCAGAACTCTTACAAAACCATAGTTTTAAGTCAACATAAAATAAAATATATGTATATTGTACAAGGAAACATGCAAGTCCCATCTGTACAAATATTTTGTAGCATTTTTATGGCGTTACTGACGCAACGACAGACTGCTTCGAAAATAAAATGTTCCGGGTTTGATATATTTAAGTATTATAGTTTAACCATTAACCACGACCACATTCGCAAATCAAATTACATTTAAAACACGCGTGTAAAAAAATATCTAAAGTAACTAGGTAAAAGGTTAAGTTAGTCCTTGTCTGCAGTCACACCTGGTGGTAAGTGACGATACAATCTAAGATGGAAGCGGGTTTACTTGTAAGGAGTAGAAAAATAACTTCCAAATATTTATTGATTTCATTATCATTACTATTATTTTACTTTTTAACCGACGAAAAAAAACGGAGGAGGTTCTCAATTCGACACGTATATATACGTATATATATATATATATGCAAATTCTTTTTTTATTAGAAAGGGCATACTTCCAAGGTGGTTTCCATTGTCATCATTTTAGGATCTGATGACGAAATCCTGGGAAAATTGAAGGAACTCTTCAAATTTTAAAGGCACTCTTGCAGCGATTTCGGTTTTTGTGTAAGTATCGGACAGTATAATACGAGTACGTTACGTGGCGATAAATCACTAAAGAGTAAGAAATAAAAATAAAAATAATTATCATTAAGATGCTTTAATTTACTTAAGCATATCTAGGAGTCAGTGCCAGCCGAGGTCTTCAAGGACATTACCTATAACCCACAAACTGCTTTACTACGTTAAATAAATGTTCCTTAAACTTGCTGGCACCGACTTCATAGATATGCTTAAGTAAATTAAAGCAACTAAATGAAAATTAATTTTTACTTTTTAGTGTGTTTTGAGTCGGTTCTATTTTTTGTTAAAAATGTTTTATAATCAAAGCTTATTAGTTACACACAATGTTAAAATGTTTCATTGATTTGTAACAAAATTGGAAATGAATAATTTAACACATATTAGCACTAATCAGTATCGGAAGTATCCTATTATGAGTAATTAGATACATGCAATTATGAAAACGAGATCAAAATATGTTTAATACAATATTAAACCAGCCGCTTTCCACCATGTGGTCTACAACCGGTCGCGACCACAACCGCTCGCTGCACTATCCTAACTCAAACCTGTTTGATCATAAACACTATTAAAGTATAAGCACATTCTCTTTTTTTATCGAACCATTATCAACATGCCGGTAGTGTGCATCTAACAAAAAGTTTCGTGTCATACCTATTTGTTTTACAAGAAAATCTCCACTCAGTATGAATTTTACTCGACTTCAAAAATTAACACAACCCGAATATTATATATTGAATATATTGAAAAGTCAAAAACGTATTAAAGCGAAGCAAAAAATGTTAATGTATCACAGGAACAAAGTGATTCAAAATAATAGAGAACTCTAAAATATCCGTCACAAAAAGTACCCTATGTCCTTTAATTTCATTTAAATCTGTTTAGTAGTTTTGGCGTGATTGAGTAACAAACAGAGAGTTACTTCGCATTTATAATATTAGGTGACTTTAGTAAAAAAATATTAGTAAATAAGAAAATAATTATAATTTATAATTTTCAGTTAGATTAAAATTACTAATTAGCTTAGTAAGTAGACTAAATCGTGATTAAATTGGATGTCAATGGCCTTCTATAACAAAAAAAAATAATGTTCATCAAGAGACAGTTTAATTTTCAGAATTTCGTAGTTCAGGATTTCCATAAGAACGAAGTGACGAACGTCGCTAGTTTATTAATATATATTTGAATCCATAAAGTATTTTCGTAGGTAGGTAGGTAATTAGGTACTCCATGAATTGTTTCAAAAGAAACATTACGGCTTGGCTATCGCGATGTCAAACAATTTATAACAATTGGATCAATCAAACGACGAGGCCTTTGTAATTACGTATCTATTATTGTACGTAGGTAAGACTATACCATTACTACACAATAGGCAAATCTCGCGTTACAAAACGTTTATTTTAATATTTATAAAGCAACACGTAGCCTTGTTTCTTAAATATATTACAATAGTAAGGCAAGGTCGGCTTACGACTATGACCGGTAACTGTAGCCTATAAAATATAATGTATTACAGTAACTTATGTCTACGTCTAAGAAGAAAACCTTGAATTAATACTTAGAGAAGAAAAAATATTATGTAATAAGAGACTGTGACTTAACATCTCAGTAAGACTTAACTTAGCATAAATGTAAAGGTTAAGAAAAATTAAGTAATGTTTTTAACATTTTTTCTTTGAAAATAGTTCCCAGGCAGTTAGGTATTTACAAATTAAGTATTCGAACAACATACTTAATAGCAAATTCTTGAATAAAAGGCGAAATTTATTAACACCTTGTATGTAACTTGAAATTTGACAATTATTTTATGAATTAATATTATTTGCGTCATTAGGTACGTATTTAGTATTATTTCAAATAAAATTATCGTGTCTCTATAAAGCCTTTAATAATTTAAATGATAACGTATTCGTACGTACACGAATTTAAGGGATTACAGTGTAGGCCATTTGCATAAATTTCACAAATTACGTAAGTAATTCACAAGTTCCAGTAAGTGCTATTAGTACTTCCGATTATCATATAAAAACGAATGATACATGGTATAAAAACATTTATAACGGTTGCTTAACAACGCCAACTAATTTTCCAAATTTTGTAATAAAAAATAACAGCCCGTACAGACTTTCTAAAAATAAACACGAACTTACTTCGGAGTTTTCTTGGAAGGAAGTGGTTCCAAGTGAATTACGCGTTGACATCATCAACGAAAATCACAGTGAACCCACTGCTGGACATTTAGGTATTTTTAAGACTTATCGTCGACTTGCTTTGCGTTATTTCTGGCCCGGCATGTATCAGGACGTTGTTAAATTTATAGGCACATGTCACAAATGTTTAACGTATAAGTCACAGAATCATCAGATTTTAGGAGAAATGGGCCGTCCTAAGCACTGTTCACGACCATTCCAGATGATTTCTGTGGACCTAATGGGACCTCTTCCCGTTACTAGAATGCGTAATAGCTACATTTTAGTCATTACGTGTTGCTTTTCTAAATTTTGTTTAATTTTTCCAATTAAAAAGGCCACTGCAGATATTATAACGAAAATTTTAGAAGAATCGGTGTTTCTTGTGCATGGTGTACCACAAACCATCTTAATGGATAATGGTACCCAATTCACCGGTAGGGTTGCAGAGGCCTTGTTTAAGAAATATGCCATCCCCAATATTTATTATACCCCTAGATATACCCCTCAGGTAAATTTAGTAGAAAGGTATAATAAAACTATCATCACATGCATTTCTACATTCGTTGACGATGATCATAGATCATGGGACTTGTTTATTCCCAGGGTACAGTTTGCAATAAACAATTCAGTCAACGAACCAACTTGTTACTGATGGTAATCATTACACTGATAACGATCTTGGTAGCGAAATACTATTCCTGCCACGTGATAGCTATGCTGAGAATTTGGGTTGTCTGTCTAACATTTTTGATAAAGTACAATCTATGGAAGCTCATGTAAAGAATACATCGCATTATAACTTGAGACGTAAGTTCGCAGAGTTTAACGTCGGTGATCTAGTAATGACGCGCTTACTTTTTGAGTAACAAGGAAGACAAATTTTGTAGGAAATTGGCTCCTAAGTTTATTAAAGCCAAAATAATTGCCAAAAAGTCTCCCTTAGTTTACGTGCTTCAGGACATGTCTGGAAAGGATATAGGTACCTGGCACATAAAAGATTTAAAATTAGTCAGTAATGTATAGTTTATAATTTTTTTTTTCTCTCTGCGGATTTTATTATTTTTAGAAATAATAAAATCCTTCACTACGCGAGGGGGTATTGTAACGTAGAAACATTAGTTTCTCGTAAACTCATTATTTTGATCGCACAACTAGGAATGACAGTTCATTCACGATCAACGACCTAGTCGCCGTCATTACTTGTTATAGTTACCAATTTTCATTTTATTAATTAACATAATTAAGCTGCACTTAGTGCTTACAAATAGACCTAATACGACCTGCTCGTGTTCGTGTAATATTTATCAACAACTGCCGCCGTACCCGTGACGTCACCGTGGTCGTATCATCACCGGCGTCGTGCATCATTCGGCCGTCCCATCCCGTGACCGGCCATCAGCTGTCGCCGAGTCGCGCCCGGCTCCAGGGAAGTACCGGACTGCGCGAGGCTTAAATTAGGCGGGCCTTACACCCACGGCCCATAATTTTTATGAATATAATTTCTTTTGTGTTAACTAAGGTGGTTTCCTTTCTTCCCAAACCCCTTACGTTACACGTTGGATCACCGCTGGACACATTTTGAATGGAAAAGTATGACAGCTTTCGTAGCCAACGTTGGCGAGGATTTGCTCCCGTTTTCACTGACTTTCTGTTTGCAAGTGGAATTCATAATGAACAACTACGGTAAAACGTTTAGTTCACGAAATAATATGACGTTTTACTGTAATTAGGGTTGTCAACAAAACTATATATAGCATTTAACTATATATTCCAAAGCTGTGTTGTGTACCTATAAGGTAAACCGTTAAAGAAATAAATTGTACACAGAAACATATTTTCAGCAACAAAATCAAACCAAGAATCTTTCATTTTAAAATATATGTAAATAAACATGGTAGGTACGAGTATAATATAGTGAATGCGATCACAGCTCTACCTTGACCATTTTTGTATTCATACAATATTGGATGTCTGTCTGAATTGTGCTTCGTCCTTTTTAGACTGCTTTTATACGCAGTCAGCTTATAGTTCTTGTTTCTCTACGAAATAAAAATAACCACATTTTTGATCTTGAAATTTTTTTTAAGAACTTTTGGCAACCCTAATCGTAATGCTTTGTGCATAATTTATATTGTTGTAATATTATGTATATAGTAAATGTTATTGTCATAGTGTCATAGTCATAGTTTATGACAAGCAGTAATTGCAGTGTAACACGAACTAAACATGACGTGATAACTAAACATTGTTAAAAACAAAAGACTTCAACGAGCTACTACAGGTACGGGTTCGCGTGCAAAAAATGGGCATTCGTCTCGGGACTGAAAAATGTTGCGTAAATAGTGTTTGATAACCATCTTAATTGTTTAACATAAATAGAAAGTACACAGAATACATAAGAGGTAGTAACAGTATGGATTGAATTTTGGCGTATAAACTATTCTCATGTATGTACCTATTGATTAACAAGCAGATCTATTTAGCGGTAATATAGGTATCTCTAAGCTGACAATGGCAACATTTGAAATAGTTATGACGTATTCTTTTAAACATTATTTTGATAAGATCCGCTACATCTAGCACGTTTCATGCACAGCCTTATTGTGAACCAACACATCGTTTGCCTTTCTCCAAATCCACATGTGTTAACATGACCTAACAAAAGTTTCTATAATTCCAATCGCTCCGTAAACGGCGCAACGTTTGTGTTCTATTGTTTTGTATCTGCCTAAAACAGCTTTTGTTTAGTGCAGGCTCGAGTGAAACTGAAGAGACGACTTTCAAATTCATCTATTTAACCGATGTTTATAGATGTAGTTTAGTTGTTCGATTAGTTATTAACTTGTATAATCAATGTACTTACTAAGTTTTGTGATTGTAACCTAACAAGTTTTGCTTTACTGTTCCTATTGTACCTATAGAACAATATTACTCACCTGAGAGGAATAGGTTGAAAAGGAAATCGGTGCACTGGTGGGTGCGGCGAGACAATGGGCGCCGGCGCAGGCACGGGCACCGGCACGGGCACGGACACGGGCACGGGCATGGGCACCGCCAGGGGCGGCGGCAGTGTGCTGTAGGGCGGCGGCGGCGCGCTCTCCAGCGGGTCGGGGCGCGCACGCACCCGGCGCACTCGCCGCCGCCGCGCCGGCTCCTCCGTCTGGCACTCCGCACTGGCGACAGTGCGCTCTCTCTCCGTCTGCACCGCACTGTTCACGATGGGCCCCGGCCCCGGCGCATCCTGCACCTGCACTATGTTCACATTGCACACGTTCGCGCGACTCGGCTCGCCGGGCACTCGCACGGAGACCGAGTCCGACTTGCGCAGCGGAGCGGGCGCCGGCACGGGCAGCCGCATCTCGTGGGGAGTAATCGCGCGGTACGACGCGCGCGCATGTCGACCGCCGCTGGGCGACTGGCGCGCGCGCGCCCCGTCCCCCGCGAGAGCGCCATCGGTGCGCGAGCGCGCGAGGGGCGGCGAGCGGCAGTCGTAGGGCTGCCACAGCAGCGACGAAAGCGCCTCGTCCGCGGACAGGGGCGCGCTCATCTCGCCACCGCGCTGCGCTGGCGCGCCGCCGCTGTCACCCGCCAGGTCCGGCTCCTGCCGCCGCCACCGCCACCGCTTCTACCTGCACATTTATTGATCCTTTTTAGTACCTTACTAGTAGTTTAGTACCTTTCGCAAAAGGAACTTTTTTGACGCTTTTGAGGTTACTCTTGGGGGTCTAGACGGAAATTACTAAAAAAACAGCATAGTTTGAGAATCAAGAGGGCTCATCGGCTTTGGGTAAATGGAAAATTGTAAGTTGCTTTAAGAATCAAGGATCCCGCAAGAAGTCTTCTATTTCTGTATGAAAAGTATCTGTGCATCTATGTTATTAATTCACAGAGATAAAATTCCTTAGTTTAGCCAAAAAAGTTGCTAAAGTTTTATTTCTAAACCTAAAATTGAGACTATGATAACATTCTCTATTTACGATTTTAACTTATCAGTGTCACACAGTTCACAAATTTTGAATAATGCTTTTTTCTATATTTCGAATAGTATCCCTTATATAAGTTCAATTACTTATCATGTATAGAAATAACTACAAAAACAATTGCGGTGCCCCTTATAATAAATTTGGCCCTGCTGTCAACAATACCTAACACTTGTAAATATAATGAAATATACCTATTATAAACTCAATATTTGCCTCTCAAGCTATCAACTCTGTAAACCTTTCTACATAATTACGTATATACATAATAAGTTAAGTACATAGCTGAACAGTAAGCATAACAGATAATTACGTTATTCAATGTTAATTACTAAATCCATTAGCAATCCCTTTCAATAGCTAGATAATTATTAAATTCTTTTATTATTTATGTTTCAACCAAACACAAATAGCTCCGTTACATATAATTTTTAAAATGCTAAAGTAATTAGGGATGTTCCGAGCTCTAAAGAGCGGAAGTGCATTGTTTGTATGCAGTTAGTTAAGACTTTGAAGACAGATTACTCTCGTAATATAATCACCGGCACACTACAACTTTGAATACATCAACGTCCGGTGTTTTACAAAGTTTCACTCAACATTAAGTACAGTAAGCTGGTGAAGCTATAATCATTGCAAATATCGTTTTTACGACATTGCACGTGTGCCTTTTATAACGGTTCAATAAACCTTCCCTGCATTTGCCACTAATACAAAATGGTGGAAATTGCATGTACAGTTTCTGTGTAAGATAATGAGTCTATTTTATACACAAGTTATTATACTACGTAATTGTATTTACTTTAATGTTGGAGTATCTATGAGGCAGTATTTGATTCCAGTAACAAGTATATAAGTAAGAGGTGTGGATTTCATTCTACTCCTAACAAGTTAGCCCGCTTCCATCTTAAATTTCATCATCATTTAACATCAGGTGTGATAGCAGTCAAGAGCCAACTTGTAGTCAATAAAAAAAATCTCCTTTTTTTTAAGTTTCCCTGGTGACTTCAATATTTTCAGTAGCCACACTCTGATATGTCAAACGTTTTCTAAAAATCATTCCCAAATGAGAGGTCAAAAGTTTTTACTGACTGCCAAAAAAAACTTCTCAGATTTATCTGAAAAAACGAAACAGTACTTAAACGGACTTCAAACTATCGAGGGCAACTAAAAGCAACAGCAACACCGCTGCGCTAAAGCTGGCTGCTGCCGCCTCTGTCGGTGCCCATGTCCGTGCCTATATTTGAGTCATGTCCATATATTCATGCCCATGTCTGCGCCCATGCCCTCACCGATACCTACCGTTTCACACCACATCCGTGCATCGCTTACCGTTTCAACCTCTCAGGTGAAACACAAATCTCCAGAGCTCAGTAGTCATGCTTAATTCACATCTGCCAAACATACCATAATATCTACCAATACTTAATTATTAAGTACGAAGTGTCATAATATTTTTTATTGTACATATTTTAAGTTACAGGATCTCTCCTATAAGGACTGGCACTATAATAGTTTAAAATAGCCTAATAATAATGCTGATGACGATTCGAGTAATATAAATAAGTAATAAAGTAAAAGTCTCATGTGCGACTATATATAACTACAACTTGCATGTAGTTGCATGAATAACATGCATAACATATTAAACTTCCTATATGGCACAAGTATCAAGCTTTGAACTTTCATAATCCGCGCAAAGAAAGAGCAACAACAAGCTCGTTAAACAAATCGCACCGTCTTACGTGTTGCTGCGGCTTGATTCGGTTGAGTACTTTCTTTCATTACACAACTCGGTCCGCTCGACTTCATTCTCATACCGTTCCGACTCCGGCTTATCTTTTGTTCAACACTTGTCTTGGAGATTTTTATGCTAAACAAGCTTGCGTTTACCTATTATAATTATGCCTGGTAGAAAGGTGGGTTGGAGTGCACTTGCCAAAAAGATAATTATTGTCTATTTTTAAGCCCCGACGAAAAATAGGGGGCTACTAAAGGTTTGACACATATGAGTATCTGAAGCTACTTAACTAATGGCTCGATTTAAAAGCAGGATTATTAAAAGTCATTATAGACTTTTTTTCGGCTAGACCTAATATTTGAAGCCAGGGCCACGTGGTCTGCAAAAGAAATAAATACTAGAATTCAAAAAATAATATACTTATGTACAAAGTTTGAAAGATTAATGGAATGTTGAAAAGTAACCCAATCACACCAAAATTGCTGAATGGACTTAGATGACACTTGGCAGATTAGGTAGAGGCTGAAGTAGCATAAAGGCTACTTTTAATCCCAATAAGATTTAAGAACCGAAAACTTTGCTGGTAAAACTACAGAGAACTGCGATAGTGGAACATTTTTATATTAACAGATATTGCGATACAAAAGGTAAAAAATTAAGTACAAGAGTTCAAGATTATTATGCAAACGTTCTAAGGAACAAAGATTTATCCTACGGAACTTAATATAGAGCAGGAAGGCGCTTATATAAGAATGTGCTTAAGCTTTAGTTCGCGCTGAAACTTTATGAAATTTTAATATTAGCTTCACTTTGCTAAATATTTTTAAAAACGTTGAGCATATTTATTTATAAAGTCAGTTTTTAATCGCATATATATTATAAGTCTTAATAGCTCCACGGAAAAAAGTCGAACTCAAAACCGAAAGACTCGGGTTTGATCCCCGTCCGGACTATTGTCGTACCTATTTTAAACAGTCTGTATGGCTAATTGGAAGAAAGAGAATAACAATAGTCATATTCCAAAACTATGGCAAATTTTTTTTTTTTTACTTTAAAATAATGAAGTCACGCCGCTTAAACTCGCCACGCTGATTCAATGCGGGTTAGCGGGCTTAAGACAATAATAATGGTAGTGACCGGGACCGAGGGCCTAACATGCTCTCCGAGGCACGGGGATGTACCACCACAACCTCGTAATCAAGGCCACAGGCTAACCACTAGACCAACGAGGCAGCCATATCATAACATCTCTTTACGTAATATGTTGCAACATAGTCAATTAATTTTTATGAACATCGATTATATCATACAAATATTTGATCTGCTATAGGTTTTATTGTAGTTCCGTTGCACGGAGAAAGTAGTTTACACTTGGATACTTTTGTTTACTTATTTACTTTATTTTTATACCACATATAAGTAAATAAGTAGAATAAGATACTAGGAGATAAGTACGGAAAGAAAATGTTAGTAGCGAATTTTTCCAGGTAGTTTGTAGAGGATAATATTTATAATTTATGTAATGCTTATATATTTGCAACGTACAAAGCGTGACATTATTGCTATTTAAGTGTACGAGGCAGCACGAGATTTTCCTGAAGATTAGATAGAAAGTGATTTGCGTATTATTTCATGAATATATTTTGTGTACTTTTATTGTTAACAGTAGTGTAATGTTATAAGTAATATACCACTAAGTAAATAGAAAATGTTATACACTCCTAACTATATACTATACTATATAACTTGAAAACTATATACTATAACTTCGATTATATTTTTTAACCGACGAAAAAAAACGGAGGAGGTTCTCAATTTGACACGTATATTTTTTTTTATGTTTATAACCACGCATAACTTTTTACACAGTTGTCCGATTTTGATAATTCTTTTTTTATTAGAAAGCGCGCACTTCCAAGGTGGTCCCATTGTCATCATGTTAGGATCTAATAATGATATCCTGGGAAAATTGAAGGAACTCTTCAAATTGTATAGGCACACTTGCAGCGATTTCGGCACTGACTTCATAGATATGCTTAAGTAAATTAAAGCAACTAAATGACACAGTTATTATTTAGTGCGTTTTGAGTCGGTTCTATTTTTTGTTAAAAAATATTATGGGATAAAGATTTTTGTGTGATAAAACGATAGGAAGCAAACAAAAAACGCTTAATGACTGTTGAACATGAAGAAAATTGTAGGAAAGTCATGAGTGCCTTTTCTTTCATCCCTTACCACTATCGCATTGTGTAATGGATATCATATTTCGAGAGTGTAGGATCGTTTCGCGTTCGAGTTGTCTTTGATGGGCCCTCGTTTGATCTAATGGCTATCAATAGTGGTTTTCTCCTGGGATCAGTTTTCCGCGCTACACTTGTCCTCTTGCACATTGGTCTGTTTAAAACCGATGTCTTTTTGTACAAATTTGCATTACTTGTAGCAGTGGTAAAAGAATAACTGACAATAAATAAAATTAGATGATTCTCGAGGAATAAGTATTATATACTTAGTTGAGTATTTAGTCGGAATTTAGGGTTTTAACTGAGTTTTAACAATTAACTTGTTAAGGATTTTGGGAAGTTATGTTACAAGATATATATTTTTTTAATATTTAGGTAATTTTTAAAAACTTTTAATGATTTTGGACAAACGGTAAAATACATGACATGCCTCATGCGTACTAAGTGTATGTAAAAGGTTTACAATCAAATTAAAGAAAGCATATTTGTTAGGATTGAAGATCGTGATATATCTTTCATTACATATTCCATTGAAATTATGTGCGATGAGATCTTTTTCCATAATATTTTTAAAGATGATTAGTATCATGTAGGATTGTAGGACATAAGCTGTTGGTGAAACGCGAGATACAAAATACACTTTCTCCAAGGCCGCGGCGCCAGCGTCTCCCACTAGTGTAGGGGCACCAAGCTGTCTTTTTTATTAAGACATATCCTGAAATTTATCACAATTAATGTACTACTGTATTTAGTATATAAGAAAGAATGATTGTTTTGTCGTCTTTGATTTTACACGACGAAGGAATGAGGAAAAGCGATCACGGTTCCACCTTTAAGTACAAAACGTATGCATTTTTGGATTACTATCTGAATTATTTTCTTGTCATGTCCTTTTTACACCCCTATTTACGCAATAAGATTTTTTTTTTGTTAAATATTTTATACTTTTTGAATTTGATAAACAATTTCTGTTTCTTGATCGGGCACATAAATACCCATACTAGTCGTGCAATAACATCATTGGATCCGAGAGAGGGACAAGATCACGGCACCAATTTATTGACATCTTATTCGTTAGAATAGATTCATTACTTCATACGCTAGCCTTTAAGCTTCGCCAGGGTAAATAGTAAATGTAAAACCTTAAATAATACTGTTTTTTTTTTCGACTACAAGTTAGCCCTTGACTGCTATCACACCTGATGTTAAGTGATGATGCAATCTAAGATGGAAGCGGGCTAATTTGTTAGGAGTAGGATAAAATCCACACCCCTTTCGGTTTCTACACGACATTGTACCGGAACGCTAAATCGCTTGGCGGTACGTCTTTGTCGGTAGGGTGGTAACTAGCCACGGCGAAAGCCTCCCACCAGCCAGACCAAGACAAATTAAGAAAAATCTCAATCTGCCCCGCCGGGAATAGAACCCGAGACCTCCGTCTTATAAATCCACCGCGCATACCACTGCGCCACGGAGGTCGTGCGGATACAAAACGCAACTAGTCTTCATATGTGGCTACTATATGGTCACAGCAGTGGTCGCGTTACAAACAACACGGATACTGTTATATCACGCATATTGCGGTAGGCTCCGCGTATGTATAACTTTCATTCAAATCGATTTGTTTGTCTCAATCAAAATGTCGTCTTGCCACTTTCACGTAAGTTAACAAAGGTCGACCTGTCTTTTCAAATTAGTTTTATATTTGGATACTTTAATTGTCTTACAACAAATATTGAAATATAAAATAATTATTTCGTTGACCTTTCTACCCGGATGGTGCTGAACAGTTTTGTTATAGATGTAAACCGGTTTTAAATTCACCGCGATCTCACTTGTTCTCTTGTTATGTAAACGTGCTACCTGAAAGTTGAGTTGAATATAAATATTTTAAATACCTACTGTCTTTTGTATACATTTCAATATGAATCAATTATAAACTAATTACTTGTACTATTATGTATTCTTTCCTAATACCTGCTATGTATTCGAAGTTCTTTTCCGTGTGCTTAAACACATTTGAAATCTCTACAGCTCGGTCGGTCGAAGGAGCGGATTCAAAAACGAAAAATCATGGATTTGAGTCTTGTCTTTTGGCCTATTGCCGTGCCTACGACGCAGCAGACGCTACTTGCAGTCTTTACGACGTAATTGGACTGAAGTACTGGGTTAAAACTTAATGTTTCTATCGTTGAGGAAATTTTCAGTTAAAAAAGTTCTAAGCCTAGGAAGTGCTTATCCCGGTCATTATCATAAACATACTGTCATGTGAGTGATCGGTATAGAGTCAAACATAACCAACCAATCCGAATATAAGAAGGGAGGCCTAGTTCTGTACCTACTTGCCTATAATAGTGACTTCTGCTAAAACGAGTGTAAAAGCAACTTGACAAAAACATCAAAGAGCAAACGGCATGCTAAATAGTTTACTCCATAGTTCATAGCAGAGTCAATCGAACGTCACGCTTTCACCGAAGGTCGTGGGCTGTGAACGAGAGTTGCACGAGTATCTACACCGCAGCTGCCTCCACAGTTTCTCTTCACATTTATTCAAATTTTGGGAAGTTAAATGAAACGGAAACAATCATTCTTGTTTAACTTTGTATAAAGTTAATGCTGAGTTTGTTAAGAGGAAGTATCGATTTCGTCGTTTGGTTTCTATTTGGATGTAAAGAATTATTATCTTAAATAATGTTCATTTTATTATACTAGCAAATAAATGAATACGTTTTGTTTTTAAGTTTTTAAATTAACGTAGCGAACACCGTTTCTATGTGAAATACTTAAAAAATAATTTTAAATATGATTTTGATGATTTTAATTTGTAACGTGTAATTTTAGATTTTCTATTTTGAAAGCGTATACCTATACGTACATACCGCAATTTATTTTTACCGACAGTCAGTATGTCCAGCCAGAAGATACAAATACAGGTTCATGGGGCATAAGAGCCCTCGCAGACATAAAATATTTCAGGCATTCTGAGTTCTGCATTCTGCGTTTAACGTTTTTTTGTAATATTTTACCCATATTGTTAAACTAAATTGGGAATTTCTCTGGAAGCCGTTCTCCGACCCGCGTGTGAACACACTGCTGCATTTCTGCTATGCCTAATATTAAACCCAATGTTACACTATACTTATTTCTTTTCTTCTGTTGGCTTAAAAATTTGATCCGGAAGTACATATTGTAAACAATTTTATGTCTAGAAACATTTTTGTTTCAACAATTTTTGCAGGTTTTGCAAAAATTTACAAAGCATTGTAAGGGTGTTTAGGCAATTAACACCCACTTAGTGGAGTAGCTTGAACAGCACGGAAGTAGCTAAGAACACTCCTCAGATGTTTTCCTATAGGTAAGGATATGTTATCATAACACATAACTCAAACACCTGAACACTTAACACCAGGTTGACGAGCTCAGAACACCGCATTATAGAACGCACAATATATAACATACTAGCTTTTGCCCGTGACTTCGTCCGCGTGGAATTAGTTATTACGGCAGCCTAATTTTTCTAAGCTTTGAATGTCATATTTATTAATATCTAATCAACTGCCTAAGAAATAGGTCTTAAGCTTTCAAAATGACGATACTTTCATACAACATTTCATCCCCCCTTTACCCCTTACAACCCTTTTTACGCAATTAAAAGTAGCCTATGTCCTTTTTCAGGCTCTAGACTTACTGTGTACCAAATTTCATTTAAATCGGTTCAGTAGTTGTAGAGTGAAAGCAAGACATACAGACAGACAGACAGAGTTACTTTCGCATTTATAATATTAGTTAGGATTAGGATGAATGTCATATTTATTAATATCTAATCAACTGCCTAAGAAATAGGTCTTAAGCTTTCAAATGACGATAATTTCATACAATATTTCAGCCCCCCTTTAACCCCTTACAACCCTTTTTTCGCAATTAAAAGTAGCCTATGTCCTTTTTCAGGCTCTAGACTTACTGTGTACCAAATTTCATTTAAATCGGTTCAGTAGTTGTAGAGTGAAAGCAAGACAGACAGACAGACAGAGTTACTTTCGCATTTATAATATTAGTTAAGATTAAGATAATACATTGTACATACAATATAGCTCTGCTGTAAGTGATGACTTACCACTTAACATAAGGTGAGCTATCATCATTTTATTATTTTAATTTAATTTCAACGTTAAGTTCATAATCGTCATTAAGTACGGTTGAATAAATGAAAACAATAAAAATAAATGATTCGACACACAATGAGCTGTAAATCTTAATTTTAAAACGGGTCGTTAACAATTATAAATTTTCCCAACCGAAAATTTTATCGCATTCGGCAATATTCCGATTTATTGCACAGCGTCAAATGTTTACGATGAAATAATACATACATACATAAATACGACTTTGTTAAAAACTTTATTTCTGTACATTTCTATATTTCTATAATGAGAAGGTAGGTACGCTCTTCTAAATCCAAAGCAATCAATAGTAACTAAGATTAAAAATGGGAGATTGCGAGTAATACTTAAAAGTCATTCAAATTAGCCGAGCTGTTACGGAAGATTGTGACCAGATACTCCGCAATATTTTATTAATTAAATCCCCAACTTTTACCAAGTTGATCATCGAACTCCAAAAGAATGAGTATACTTTTTACCCAGGCATACTATTAATCAAGCATGATACTACAGCCCTTAGGTTCCTAAAATTAATCCATCTTGGGAGTACGTATGAAGATGGGATTTGCGGCTTAGTTGGTAATCAATTCCGCAAATTGAGTCTGGTCAGGCGGATGAAACAACCCGAGCTTCGTTTATATAGATAGCATTATGTACATGAAGAACATAATTAATGTTTACTTTTACTAAATTGGTAATAATAGGCATTTTCGAGGAAGTGCCCCGCAACTAGAGGTCAAGCCCGGGCCGCAATTTCATAGGGCGGTTAATTCAAACTTCGAAACCTCGATCAGAAGCGCGTGTCCGATGGTTGGTGAAGCAGGCACTAGAACAATCTTAGTCATTTTTGCCTAAGATTAAGATCCGACGCTGGTTGAACTTGTTCGAATTGGTTACGACTTACGAAATTCGAGGCGAAAGGATCGGATCTCTAAATGTGTAATATTGTTTCTTTCTTTCAGTAAATTAGAGTTACGAAGTTAGTGGTATAACACCTAGTATGCATGAACAGAGCTAATATTATGTCGTGTACAGAAAAAGACATGTTGTCGACCAATAGAGGCGAATTAATTGCTAACCCCATAAAAATATATTAGGTACACTAAGAAGGGATCCCATTACATGTACTATATACACTAATCGATTTCGAGGCGGTGCAGACGCACATGGACTTTCTTTTTATTTCGCTATTTAATAAAAATATGCATTGAATAAAGAACTTCCTCCTTATTTTTAGGTAAGTTAAGAAAATTAAAATAAAATCCAACAACGTAGGGACCACTTCAAGTCACAAAACATTACTACCTCTTTTCAATTATGTTTCACCTGACTTCGTCCAAAACGTAATATAAAAAAAAACGTAAACGTAATTCCAGGTTCAGAGTCGGGATATGATAGAAGTCGTTAATAAATGAAACATTATACGTTTATAAATGAACCCTAACACTGCAAACCCGCATTGTAGCAGCGTGGTGGGTGTACGTTCTATATCTCCTCTCCTATAATAAGTATGAGGAGGGAGGTTTAGCCCTGGCCGTTAGATTGATAATGATGATGATGAAACAAAATAGAGATACCAGTCGAAGATATGTTAACTAGAGTTAAACAATAAGTACCACATTACCCTATTGATACTAAGCTACTAATCCTACATACAAAGTGCTAACGATCATGACTTGTATGATACACGCACGCTTTATCCTTGAAATTAATCCGAACTAGTACGTGCGAAGATAAACCGAGGCTTATACAGACGATAATCGATTCCAGTTTGACGCAATGAATGATGAATCCAGAGATCTCTGTTTGTTTGTTTTGTTTTAAATATTGATCGTGCAAAAGCCAAATATAACTTATATCTTACTTTACCAATAACCTTTTGTAATGTGGATAATTAGTATATACCTACATACATACAAAACATTACGTCTCATTCCCATAGGGGTAGGCAGAGTATATCCTTCCGTTTGCCACGGTCCTTGCATCGTTCCTTAGCTTGTACCACTCTTATGTACACTTACATACGAGTTCGTCGGTTTAGGGTCCTCTTGACCTGGCCATATTTTAAAATGTCCTGAATTTGGTCCAGGAACATTCGCCTAGGCCTAATGGTGATGATTGTGTGTATAAAAGGCAACCGTTACTGACTGATTTATCAAAGCACAACTCAAACCTCTGAACAGATTTCGCTGTGGCACACATAGCTACTATGACATAGGTGTGATCTAAGAAAGAATTTTTCGAAAACCGACCTCCTAAATGGGCCAAATAGGGGTCCAAGCACACATCAATTTTCATGCGGACGATGTCGCAGGCGTCCGCTCGTGAAATAATATATTTGAAATCAATGAAATTAAGAAAAATCTGTATAAAATTAATATTAAGATTACACAAAAAATCCATGAACAATATCATTGAAATGATAAAGTAAATAAGAATTTGATGTAATTCTTATCAATGCAATTACAAGAACTATTATAAGATAACGTTAACGGTGTGATAATCGTACCATTCACTTGTTACACGATTAGACATGAAGTGAAAATCAAAAAATTTTCAACAAAAAATAGAACCGACTCAAAACGCTCTATAAAGTAAAAAATAACTGTGTCATTTAGTTGCTTTAATTTACTTAAGCATATCTATGAAGTCGGTGCCAGGAAGTTTAAGGAACATTTATTTAACGTAGTAAAGCAGTTTGTGGGTGTGGGTTCTGGGTCTGGGTAATATCCTTAAAGTAGAAACCTTGGCTGGCACCGACTCCTACATATGCTTAAGTAAATGAAAGCAACTAAATGACACAGTTATTTTTTCCTTTTTAGTGCGTTTTGAGTCAGTTCTATTTTTTGTTAAAAGTTTTTATTTCATACTTTTTAGTGATTTATCGCCACATTACGTACTTGTACTATACTGTCATAGTATATTATACGGCACTTGTAGCCAAAAAGCGCCTGTCGACACCCAACTTCACTGCTCGAGAGCTAGATCCTACTAGAGCAACTTTAGATACCCAGTCTAATATAGAACTTGCTAGAGTTCTAATTAGACTAAGATTGAAGAGCTTATAGAAAGGATTTGTTGGAATACTTCTTGAACCCGCTTCTATAATATAAACTAACCACGTAGCCATTTTATTTAGTGTATTCAATAGTAATTTATCCCAAAAATCAATCCATATTACGAGTTTGTCCATACGTACGGGTGATGGAAACCACAGCTTATACGGATGGTAATCAATTCAAGTAATTGAATCTGGTCAGCCGGATGCATCATCCCGGAGCCGTTTAGACGGTAGGGACGTCTTAATGAAATAATGTTCGTCGTAATTTGATTGTAACTCCGTTGGACTGAAGGCGACTTGGCAATGGATATTGATCGATATTTATTGTTCTTTGTGACGCACGTATTGCCGACGGGAAATAATTTAGTAATAAAGTTCCTTTTTAAATTTATTACAAATAAAATTATTATTATAAAAACAAAAAACCCGACTGCATAGAAGTTATGAACTGAAAAGAGAAAAACAAGGATCACTATATTTATATAAAATTCTAAATACTTTATGGAGATGCAAGCGGGGATAAAATACTTTATTTTCTGCGGGGAAAGAAAGATCTACCAAAACTACGTTTGTCCCCGCCTGCAGCACCATAAAGTATTCAGAATTTTATATAGATATAGTGATCCTTGTTTTTCTCTTTTCAGTTCATAACTTCTATGCAGTCGGGCTTTTGTTTTTATAATAATCATTTTATTTGAGACTTTTTGTTTTAGTTTATGATATAGAATGACACGGTACACTTTATGCCATTTTTTGTTAAAACGGCAATACATACATACATACGCTCGAAAAACATAACCCTTCTTCTGACGCAGTCGGGTAAAAAGAACTGTCAATTAGGTATTTATTAGTATTTGATGCTTATGTAGGTAAGTGCAATACAGTAAAATGTCTGGAATAGCACATGCTACTTTCAGCGATTGACTTCGAGGTTGAAATCATTTATCCCAATATTTTTTTTCTAAAATTCTTAACAGTAGCCCAAAAATTGGAAGTTAACCATGTAGTACCTCCATGATGCGACGAGCAAGATAAGCCATCGGTTTCGGTCATAATAATTAACAGTTATAATAGTTATCATTACAAAGTGAAACATTATCTCCCTAAGCCCACCAATAAGCTTGGACCAGCTTAGAATACGAGTACCTTTTTTTTTTAATGACTACAAGTTGGCCCTTGACTGCTATCACACTTGATGTTAAGTGATGAAGCAATCTAAGATGGAAGCGGGCTAACTTGTTAGGAGTAGGATGAAAATCCACACTCCTATAGGTTTCTACACGACATCGTACCGGAACGCTAAATCGCTTGGCGGTACGTCTTTGTCGGTAGGGTGGTAACTATCCACGGCGAAAGCCTCCCACCAGCCAGACCAAGACAAATTAAGAAAAATCTTAATCTGCCCCGCCGGGAATCGAACCCAGGACCTCCGCCTTATAAATCCACCGCGCATACCACTGCGCCACGGAGGTCGTCAAAATCCAAATCCCCCAAGGAACAAAGATTTACAAGAACGGAAGCCTGGCCCTGCAGTCAGTCATTCAAATAGGCTAAGGATGATTCAAATTGAAATTTTTAGACCACCAAGTCGTCAGTAAGTACATATATCAGTATACCTATAAGTGCAAGAATATGATTACCATGTAAATAGACTTCGTTTCATAAAAATAATCTTACAAAACAGTCTAACATCACGTCTAGAAACACGTGGACTCTTTGATTCATTTAAATTAATATTCAATGGATGTAGGTCAAAGTAGGTCGCTTCTCAGGTAATCAAATATGTACCTACTTTATTATTGCTATTTTATTTACTACCGCGGTCAAAGGATTCTTCCCTTACTTTGGCTTCGCAGTATAGTATAATTGACGACCTCCGTGGCGTAGTGGTATACGCGATGGATTTATAAGACGGAGGTCCTGGGTTCGATTCCCGGCGGGGCAGATTGAGATTTTTCTTAATTTGTCTTGGTCTGGCTGGTGGGAGGCTTTCGCCGTGGCTAGTTACCACTCTACCGACAAAGACGATTTAACGTTCCGGTACGATGTCGTGTAGAAACCGAAAGGGGTGTGGATTTTCATTCCACTCCTAACAAGTTAGCCCGCTTCCATCTTAGACTGCATCATCACTTAACATCAGGTGTGATAGCAGTCAAGGGCCAACTTGTAGTCGATAAAAAAAAATTATAGGAATCTTTTTTACTATACTGCTACAAGTTTGCTCTTCAATGCAATCACACCTAATGTATAATAAGTGATGCTGATAAAGCAATCTAAGATGAGAGCGAGCTAACTTGTTAGATGTAGAATGATATCCCCGCCCCTTTCGATTTCTGCACGATACTCTACCGGAAAGCTAAAGGACTTGGCGGTACATGTTTTCCGACAGAGTCACGGCCAATGAAAATCTTATTGGGTTTAACTAGGTGTCGAAGTCAGGACTTCCTTCATATAAGTCCACCGCGCATACCGCTACGCCACGAAGGCCGTCAATCTATTGTATAAGTTAACATCTAAGTGCACCATTATTGGTCCTAAGCTCTTGAGTGAGAATTTGATGAGTGTCAATCTATCGGTATTATGTTCCCGGTGACAAATAATATCGATGTAACAACTAACAATAACGGAACCGCCTTCTTAGTCCAGCTGTTGTTCAGCTGTAGCTTGTGTGGCTTCAGATCACTGAGGTCGTGGGTCCAGCTATGGAAAAATTCTAAAATTTTCTTTTTTCTAAGAAATTTTTAGTAAATTCTTTGAAGTTGGAAAGTTGGTTTTGTTACACCTCCGTAACTCGAAGAACACTTTTAGCCGTCCCAGTCAATTTCATCAATACCTGATAGAAATTGCTTAAATAATTCAACATTATCACCTTAAGCCTTCAAATCCGCAGCAGTGGAGCAGCTTAATAGATCAAAATTCAAATTCAAAATCGTTTATTTCAAGTAGGCTTATTACAAGCACTTTTGAAACGTCAAATTGGACTATTTGTAGTGACTCTACCACCGGCTCGGAAGGCAGGCCCTGTTGAGAAGAGCCGGCAAGAAACTCAACAGTTGCTCTTTTTATAATATTATCAATTTTACAATATGTGTGTTGTTACATAAAGTTATTTATTTTACTTCCTGTGTGAAATTGAAAACCGATCCAATTGCCTTTGAACATCTTTGTCATTTAATGAGTAAGTTTTAATACATGGTCTAAGCCCCATAAAGACCAGTCCTCCCACTTTATAAGAGGGGGTCGTATATGACCAAATGTTTATAAATGAGCTTCTTTTACGCTCCAAAAACCAACCTTTCCGACGAATATCATATTCACAAATCACAAAAACAAATCGTATACGGCGGCATTATTAGTAACAGAAAACCCCATATCTGATTAGAGCGTACACCAATTTATAATATCGTATGCAGCGCATTTTGTACCCACATTTGCCTTAAGCCGAGTAGCGAAATAATAAATGTAAAGTTGAGCCTTGAATGTGGTCGGTCACTCGCCCCGTTACATATGCAGGCTTGGGGAAACGTTGTACATGATTTATTCGTGGTTTTATTCGTGAAAAGTTTGGACTTACCTCGAGCCAGGTGTCCCGATTTACGGGGAAATATCCCGGCGAGTGTTATAGCGGGACGTGTGCGGTCGGGACGCCTCGCTCGTGGCACTTTATGAACAAAAGCTAAATAAGTACTACAAAATCGTATTTTAAGCGAACAGTATAGTTTATTTTAATGTTATTGTAAAGTAAAAGTTGCGTAGCCCGTCCGAGGAAGTACTAGTACTACGCTTATTTCTGCCGCCTAGCAGCATCATCATCGTCATTATCAGCATATTACCGGCCCACTCCAGGGCCAGGCATCTCTCTTAATAGGAGAGGGGCTATGGAACATCCACGCTGTTCCAATGCGGGTTGGCGGGCTCAGGGTGATAATGTTTCATTTATTAACGATCACTATCAGACGTTGCAGACGTTGATGACAGTGAACGGGACCGACGGCTTAACGTCCGAGGCACAGAGACGTAATACCAACAACTTCCCGACTTCAGGCTTTGAATTTACAAAAAAAACTCTTAGAAGAAAGCCAACCCAACCCAGGATTCGAACCCAGTCACGAGGCAGTCCGTAGCAGTATTGCTGCATTCTTTTACTGAGGTACTGCATGTTCTTGTATGCCCTGCAAATTATTTATTGCTTTAGCGATGTCTTTTCACTTCGGCGATTACTATGTATCATAAAAATGTACAGTATAATGAGTAAAGTTCGTTATTACATAGGTAACTAAAGCTGCAAGTTTTTCAAACTTAACTAATCTAAAAAGTACTTAGCACACTCAGGTATTCTTTTTCTATTACGGTCTCACAATGTTTTCCACAGAACTTTATCCTTTATGTATTTTTTTATAATGAACTACTTTATGTTTACATAACGCGACAAAAACTATTAGATGAATGTAACTACTGTAAGAGTCAATATCGCGCATCATAATTTCCTAATTCATCGTGTCATAATTCAATACGTAGTCATAATTTCCTGAGGATGTTACGACGAAAACAAACGAGGAAAATTTTTTCAACAACGTCCGCAGGGTGGGATACATAAATATTTTTATTAAATTAGTTATCATTCATTTTTTCGATAATTTTTTTACAAAAAAAATCTATTGATTCCGAGCGTTAATGTGCACTATCCTGGTCCAATAAAAACCCTTTCTTATGGAGTGAACATTGTCTACTTGTAAAATCCTAAGGAGTAAAATTTCTTCGAAAAAAAATCTGTTAATAAAACATGTTGAAAATTCCTCTCCTCCTAACCGCTCATACGTAATTTACAGAGTTTGCATCTCACCTGTCCCTAAACTCTAGGGTTCGATAAAAGTCAAGCCCCTGAAGTGGAGCCATCAACCGCAGGGTGGGATGCATAAATAATTTAGTCGGGCAATCCGCCGCTTGTTTGCATAGGGATTATCATATTAAACGGATATCAGGGCGAACGACCGTCTGTCCGATACGAATGCAAACAATATCATGCAACATTTATAATAGATAGAGAGCCTGTGGTGGCCCCACCTTCGTCATTTCATAAAAGCTGAAAGTTTGTCAGCTCATACTCTTACCATAGATAATTAATATTAAATGACTAACAGTAGGGAACTTTAAACATTGCACCGTGGTAGCTTTGCAAGGTAGCAGGTTATCTAGGTAGGATCCTAACCCTCAACCGTTCAAGTAACAACTGTAATTCTTTTCTATTTTCCCCGGCATAACATAAAATTCATATCTCCAGTTGCCAGTCACTTAGCTTCGTAGTAACTCTTCGACGGACAATATGAACATTTGAAGTCTCTATTTTAACGTAACTTAGTGTCTGGCGAGTGGGGATATGAATTAAGTAAGAAATATAAGAATATTAGATTTTATACTTGGACGATTGAGTGTCTACTAGACATGAGCATAAGTTTTCAACGTTTATAAAATGACGAAGGTCTGGCGATCACGGGCTCTTAGTCTATAAGGGCAAACGTCGGTTACAATCGCCCAAAGGTAGCCGCTGAGGTAGTCGATATTTTAATGGGCTTTTGTCTCCCGCCGACATCCGTTTACACTGAAGCATTGTTTTTTATCAGAATTCAATTTTTCCGAAAGCATTTTACAGGGTCGGCGAGTCAAACTCATACAAATTACATGTGCCTTTTTATGCAAATTAATCTCAATAACGCGAATGCAAAATATATATCATCGCTTTTTCAGAGCGAGTTCGTATATGTTAAAATGGTAAGGTAAGTAAATAGAGGTTTACTAAATGTGGATCTGTAATGTAAGAAAACAAAAGTAAATCTGCTTACTACCCCACCAGCGCCAGGCCTCCCTCCTTATAGGAGAGAGGATATGGAGCGTACACCCACCACGCTATTCCAATGGTGTGCTTAGGTTGACAATGTTTCATTTATTAACGATCACTATCAGATGTTGATGATAGTGACCGGGACCGACGGCTTAACGTGCTCTCCGAGGCACGGGAGTGTAACACCATCAACTTCTAGACTCCGGGCTAGGAATGTACTGAACATTTCATAGACGAATGAAAAAGCTCAGAATTATTCCGTGACCCGACGCAGGAATCGAACCCAGGACCTCGTGATCAAAGCCACATAGGCTAACCAATAAACCAACGAGGCCACTTTACATCCTCTGAAATAGAGTGAGTCTTTCTTAAATTTGCCGCCTATAGGACTATACTGCTCCCAGGCTGCGGGCTATACAGCCTATTGACAATTCCAGGACTGCCCACCATGCTACTCAATTGAGAGTTGGTGGTCAGTAGAGTCAATCAAAGCGGTTGACTCTGTAACGATCATTATAATATATCACCGGTAAGAATCGAGACTGAAGGCTTAAAAATTGAAACTTAAAATCCTGAATTTAAAATAAAAATTATTCCTATTCCGAAAAAAATATCGTCTACCATTGCGTTATAAGATACCTAAATTCGACTTGATGTGCCTATTTTCAATGACAAGCCCATAAAAGAATCACGAAAACTCATTTTAATGTATTCGCAATTTCGTGAATCTTGTTTTCCATTCTGCATTTTCAAAACACAATTGCATCTGAACAGTGTTCTTTGTTAATTGTATTCTGGTTTCATTTCCATTTCCAAAGCAGACAGCAATGCGCAAAGGTCATTATGGATTTCCACAAGTAATTTTGGGTTTTACAACTGCGCTAACTAAGTGCCGCCGACAAGAATAAACGAAATTGTTTTGCATTTAGAATTTATCTTATTTTGTTTGGCCCTTCAGAGGATAGTTTGTGTGAGCAAACTCAAATTCATTTTGCTTCTTATTTTACAACTTCTACAAGCACTTTTGTTAAAAGTTAATTCAGTATATCGGTAAGTAAGTACTCCGTATCGGTAAGTAAGTACTCGGTATACCGTATAGTAATACGGTGTACTGCACGGCTCTACAAGAACTATAAATAAATAAATAAATATTATTATAGGACAATTACACACATAGCTATATAGCTCCAAAGTAAGCGTAGTCGTAAGTAGCTTGTATTATGAGTGCTATGATAACTGATGAATATTTTTTAATATATTATACATATAAATACCTATAATATATAGATAAACACGCAGACACTTGAAAACATCCATGCTCATCACACAAACATTTTCTAGATGTGGGAATCGAACCCACAGCCTAGGACGCAGAAGCAGGGTCACTACCCACTGCGTCACTCGGCCGTCAAAACTATTTTCTACAACCTTACTGCAAACTATTCCAACCTTACTACAAACCTATGTATAAAAGAAGCTGAGAAATATTATTAAGAATTTATTTTATACAATTTTCCATTGAAAAATTCATCCATTTTATTAGACGCCTGCGCATTGTCAGTGTGAAATTAGAATTTATCTTTTCGTTGATTGCTTCCTGTCAACTATAAACCTTCATATTCAAATTCAATATCGTTTATTTCAAGTAAGCTTAGTTTATAAGCACATTTGAAACGTCACGATAGATCAATAATTGTAGTTGTGACTCTACCACTAGTAGAGAAGCTCTGTTGAGAAGAGCCGGCAAGGAACTCAACAATTCAACTTATGAAAGTACTGTGATTATTTTTTTTTATAAAAATGTAATATTTACTAGGTCAACAAATCTCCAGTGTTTTAATTAAAAAAGCAGAAGAACTATACAAATATTTATTCGAGTCACGTACTCCTTTCCTCGGGGCTGTGTTTTGTGTAAATCTCGAGCATCTTAAGACATTTTGATCAGAGGCGAAAGGTGCAGCCTTATTAGCATGAGAATAAGAACTTTATTTACCGAAACTTTCAGCAAATGTCTAGTTGGATTATCCTGAGAGTCTTGTAAATTAAGTGCCTTGAGCAAGGCTAATTGCTACGCAAACAAATTTGCCGTAATAAATCTCGCAGGCGCGTTTCATCAATCGTTTTCAAACTACAAAGTCAACGTAACATTTTATGATATGAATTAAAAAATAAATAACTAGTAAGTCCAGTGGTTAGCTTATTGTGGTAGGGTTAATATTTTTAGGAAAGGAGTTATTGCGTCTTCGATAACGAGTTCCTAGGTTCGATTGCTGGGTCGAGTAATGGAATAATTCTTTCTTCTAAGAAATTTTTAGTAGGTTCTTTGAATTCTAGACGTTGGTGGTGTAATACCTCCGTGGCTCAAAGAGCACGTTAAACCGTATCATCATCATCTGATAGTGATCGTTAATAAATTAAACATTATTGCCCTAAGCCCGTCAATCCGAATTGGAGTAGTGTAGTGGGTCTACGTTCCTTATCTCGATGAACGAGGGAGTTGTGACACTGTAGTGAGCCGTCAATAGGCTGATAATAATCATAAGGTACTGGAAAAATCTATCATATTTGACGTAAAAATGATGTAATCTAGAATTGAATCTAACTTGTTGGTAGTACGAGTATACTAAACTAAATCCAAATCGTTAAGCTTACGTAAGTCACTTATACCCAAACATAAGTCATACACTTATTAATATTAGTAGCAAAAATTAATAACCTACTAATCAGAAATTAGTAAGCATTCATTAGGTAGATTCACTAATTTAATAAATTATTATATATACAACCGGAATGAATGTTCCAGTAACTTAATTCTGGATTTGCTGGTTATATGGTAAGAAAGTTTTTAAGATTGAATTTGGCGGAATCACTGTCGAGTCCACTTTGCTACTGCTGGATTTTTGTACGAGTACCTGCCGAGACTTACAAACTGTATCGAACTTTGCGAAAGATAACATACGAGAAGCTACAACTTTATTTGAATTAATAATCGCTCATAAATATATGGCTTCTTCTTATATATTGAACAGTTCCTACGAGTCAGAATCCTACGAGTTTTACAGCCAGGAATTAAAATTAAACACTCATACTGTAGTAGCACTTGTTCTAACTTCCTAATTTATTTAAATTCGTCTCGTTTTAAAGTCGGCAACGGATATTGGTTGGAGCAGATGGAAAGGTGGAGGTGTTACAACCAGTGCAAGTTAAGCCGTCGGTTCCGGTTAAAGGTTATTATCACCCTACCAACTTGCATTAGAGCAGCGTAGTGGGTTGAAGCTTCAAATTCCCTATTGTAGAAGGAGAGAAGATGTAAAAAATGTTCATGTTTTGGTCGGATTCGAAATATAAACTTTTGGCGACATATTAATTTAATACTATCAACTTAAGAAACAGAACAAACAAACAGGCATAATATTTAGCTAAGAATAAGGAACGTAAGACACTTAATCAACTAAAGTTGGCAAGTTATATATTTGGGGCCATTAGTGAACGTCATAATTCAGTTAATTTATTTTAGTGTACCTACTCGGAGACAAAAAGTTTCCCTCGTTAAGTCAACGACAAGTGTTGTAAATCACGAACTCGCGTCCTCTGAGATAACTATCCCTATACAGAAGGGTGCACCAAATTACCGGACGTAATATATGGCATTGTTAACCTAATTGATTGTTATTTTAAATTATCGTCTGACTAGAAATATTGACAAACTAAACAAGGTTGTACCCTAAAATATGTAGGTACTTATTTTTCCATTGCGACGTGGAGCAAGTATAGACTAATTATAAAGTCGGAGAATATTTGATTTTTCACGAGAAATGGGAGCAAAATGAAGAGGGTAAAAAAACCTTTTATTGAAGAAATGCTAGTCAAAGACATAATTTATTTATTTAGGTGTAGTTCGCTCGTTTAATTTTTCCAGTGAGGTTATATCTACTATCCACTAATACTTATCAAAATATATATCTGATGTCTTCATCCTCGTGAATTTAGGGATATTTAGGGACAAATAGGAGCTTACCTTATGTGGTATTTCAGATCCTAATCCAGTGATTCTCATCCTTTTTTTTGTTGCGGCACATATTTAACGATTTCAAAATTTGGCGGCACACAAAGAAAAAGATAAAAATTATTTACTTACTACAACACACTGCATAAATATTTTATGACAAAAATTTTAAATACACCAAAACCCCGCTTTGCGTCGCTAATGCGTTCCTGAAAAATGCGACGCAAAGTGAATCACAAATTTGGAAAGCAAATAATAAAATAATTTATTTTTTTGTGGATTTAAATATATATTCATGTTAATAATATTTTTCTTTTTAAATGATATAATTTAATAATATTAACATTATTATATATTTGCAAAATTTGGCGCCACACAAAAGTGTCGCGGCACAGTGGTTGAGAATCACTGTCCTAGTCTATTACATTCAATTAAATTGTATAATACCAATTTTCAATAAAATCCGAGAAAAACAAGAAGAAAAATTATATCGACAAATAAATTGTACAGCTTTTACAAGGACTCATAGAGAGGTATTTTTGTATCGGAGTCACGTTTGGTGAAATGGATTTGTTGTATGTATACGACATCGATAACTTGGTAGCTTTAGCCGTGTTCCCGAGAATGCCTTATAAAATAATATAAACTATTATTAATATTGATTTTATTATTGAGTAATGTAAGATATTCTTATAATAAAAGATAAAAAATATTCTGTTTTATCTGTTCACAAAAAAAATATAAATTATTTTAAATGTTCTAAAGGGGATGCTGTAATAAACCAATTTACCAATTCACATAATTTGGTATACATAGTAATAGGTATATATACAATCTGCACACTGATTAGACATTAAATTCGCTCGTCATATCACTAATCTATGAATCTGCAATTAAGAAATTGTAACTTGAATTGCGTTTAATTAAATTAAACTGGTTGTAAATATGTATCTACTTCGTATTAATTTTTTTTTATTAAAATAACGTCCCAATAACGTTGGAACGTAGAAAAATAAAAGGATTTGTCTAATAGCAAGACAAATAGTGATTCCACAGAAGAAGTGAAGCGCTCAGAGTGGAAGGACAAAAGATAGCGGTCATTGATTAATTCTCCTACGCGAACTGACACTAAGCTTCTGTTCTACCGTAATGTGATGCCGAGGACTAATGAAAACATGTGATAGAAGGATATTACTATGTGATATTCGATATCGTTATTTTAACTGACTTTAAATAAGGAAGTTCTCAGTTGACCTGTATATTTGTCTGCACCTGTATATATATATATAGCCGAAAGAAACAAAGAGGTACTCAAATTGATAATAAAATATTATTAACTGTCTAATGCTATACTTATTTAAATTATATTATAAATTAAATATGGATGGGACTTTTTGTCATTCTGACTATCCCTAATTTTTGAGCTTAGAGGCTTAATTGCAATTAAGTTTCTTGCCGGCTCTTCTCAGCATAAAATATCACAGGAAGCGGTGGTAGTCGCTAAGCCAATTCGCTAATTCAAAAATTTTATTATAAGTCTACTAGAAAAATAAATCCAGAACATACTATTTATAAATGAAAGCATACGCTACTGTGCCACAAGAGGCTGTCATAATTAAAAATTTAATCATTACACCAAACGTAAAAATCCTAAATCAAGTCATACTTAACTGAAATTTCAGTCCAGCCATTACGAGAGTAAAATAGAAAAGTTTCCCGCTCAAACTGCCTGCATTTATAAAGAGGGTATTCGAGAATCTTCTTTTTCATGATAATTTCCGTTGGAGTTTTTTATTTTCCCCAGTTTAATAACATGCAAAATGAAGGTCGGGCATATCTCGTTAAATCGTTTGGTCGGCTCATTGCATCGACGTAGTAAATCCAGTAAACTCGAGAGGGAGAGAGATATACAAAATAATACAGGAGTCGCTCCTCCTTACCCCCTCTAACAGTTATTGCTGCGATGTAGTCAAATTTATAGCTAGGCTTTGAATTTCTTAACCGACGAAAAAAAACAGAGGAGGTTCTCAATTCGCCACGTATTTTTTTTTACCACCACACATAACTTTTTACAGAGTTGTCCGATTTTGATAATCAACCACTTCCAAGGTGGTCCCATTGTCATCATGTTAGAATCTGATGATGATATCCTCGGAAAATTTAAGGAACTCTTCAAATTTTATAGGCACACTTGCAGCGATTTCGGTTTTAGTGTACTTACACTAGCTTTCGGTAGCTTTTTGGCTACAAGTGCCGTATAATATAGAGTATAGTACGAGTACGTTACGTGGCGATAAATCACTAAAAAGTAAAAAATAACTGTGTCATTTAGTTGCTTTAATTTACTTAAGCATATCTAGGAGTCGGTGCCAGCCAAGGTTTCTACTTTAAGGATATAACCTAAAATCCACAAACTGCTTTACTACGTTAAATAAATGTTCCTTAAAATTGCTGGCACCGACTTCATAGATATTCTTCAGTAAATTAAAGCAACTAAATGTCACAGTTATTTTTTACTTTTTAGTGCGTTTTGAGTCGGTTCTATTTTTTTCTCTTAAAATAAATTACAACGACTTAATATGACAGTTTTTTATTTACTAAAAGTTAGCATTTGACTGCAAACATCCGGTGGTGTTCGATTTGCAAGTACTTCCTTAGTAGCAGAAATACCTATCCAAGGCTACAGTAAGTACTGCTACTGCTGTACTTCACATTTTTTTAGTAGGTACATATGTCTAAGTAGGTACCAACCTACTACGACTGTACTTCTACTGGTTATCATTATTGAAACCGGGGAAAAAACGATTTTACCATAAGAATTGAACTATTTATATAAACTTCCTAACAATCAAGAGCTTAATGAAGGTTTTATCTGAATTAAAAATATACCATTCTCTTTGCCATTAATGACGTCCGAAAAATCTTTTTATCGGTGAAAGAGATTCACGGAGCAATAATAATTAAGACTCCAGAGAATTTTTAATTATTTTTCAGCATTATCTTAAAAGAAACTATCGGACTGTTTCCAGTGCCTATTAATAGAAAATTAGGTCACTTTTTTTAAACGTGCCAGTCGTTTCCACTCTATTAAAAGCAAAAATAGTGGCCAATAAAAATTAATTTTATTTCATTGGGAATCACCTAGTCGGCAATCTAATATCCTCTATACTTCACTGGCGCAGTCAGTTATGTCTTAGATAACAACAGAGAAGTCCTAGGTTCGACTCCCAACGCAGCTCAGTTTAGGAATTTATATTTTCTGAATTTGCTGAGGTCCTATCTAATTATCTCCTAGCTAGCTACCATCAAAGACAAACTAAGCGACTTTATACTAAAAATACTTTAGTATAAAGTTGCGCTGATACCATTTGGAGGTGTGGTTTAATAAAACAAAGTTCCAAGTTAGCCCGCTATCATCTTAGACTTCATCATCACTTAACATCAAGTGATATCGCACTCAAAAAACTACTATCAGCCTTGATTGACGAATACCAGCGATCTCAAGCGTGTAGAGGACACATTGCCCATGATCGCTGTCGATCAAGCGTAATCGCCGCTGTGTCAGTTTTTGGACGAACATCAAAAGCAGTTCCGACGATTACGTTAGTACGATTGTATAGATAGCCAAGCTAAGCAATGGTGGTAGCAATCACGCGCTATTCTGTGACGTTTGTGACAACCGATTTTGTTGAGCAGCAATTCCCCAAGTGGGATAAACGGAAACCAGGGATTCTTAGTCGTTAGGGTTCTGCAAAATCAATGTTCATAAATTAATACAATTAAGGTTATAAATTGATACTGCAGTTGAGGTTATGATTTTTATAAAAATGTTTGGCGCAATTTAAACTAAATGGCGTTATATAGTTTTTAAATATGACAACACTCAAAAAGTGCATTCCCGAATCTGCCATATTCTTTGATTTTGATCTTATATATATAATCTTAAATTCTCTCAAATTTTCAGTTCAGAATTTATATGGATCCCTACTTAACCCAAATAATTAGGATAGTAATTTTATTGTTCGCCTCGATAGTTACTCTAAAACAGAGAGATATAGATTGAGAAATATAAATTGAATGTAATTAACACTTTTTTTTAATATACGATGAAAGCTTTAAGAATTCAAGTTACTACTTATTGCATTTTGTTTCCCTTGCTTATGGAATTTCAAATTGCAATCTCTTTCAAGTTTCAATGGAATTTATAAAAGCGTAGCGCTACGACGATACGAACTGCATTTTAAAAATTAAAAAATAACACTAAGCTTTACAATTTTATGAAAATCCGTAACTTATCGAAATATTTAGAAATTGTTTAAATTAGATTTTACTACGAAGATTGAAAAAAGACTTTTTAAGGTAATGAAGTGTGAAAATGACAAAAATACTTCTCTGCATAGTTTTGTAATCAAGGAGAATTCTTCTCTTCTGTATTCTGAATGGCTTGTCACAAGATCTCCTAAAGTATATACTCGTTTGACTTCATATTTAGCGTAATTACTCATTTCGCGATGATTATTGCCCAATAAAAAGGACTGGACACAGCTAGTTATCTTAAAAGCAAAACTAAGAAGTATAATAAAATAAACAACAGTCTAAATAAATCATGCTCAAAATATTCAAGCAAGTTATAAAACTGCAAAAACTAGGTTGTCAGTATAATAGAATTTCTTCATAACTAAATAAAAGTAGTTAGGGCGAGTTTAGCAAAAGTCTCGGTATAAAATTCGTGCAATCGGGCCGTGAGGCCAACAAAGAGCAAAGCAAAAGTTTTTGAATAAAACTTGTCGTGCAATTCTGCACGTAGCGGGCTCGTAGCTCCTGCTTCGGTGCACGGTGTTGCGTGCTATGTTTAGTTGCATACGAGTAGCCCGGGCGTAGTTTATGGGGTTCAAAAAATAATTCATCCATCATGTCTTCGAACTACGTGCCCCGCCAATTACCACTTCAATTCTGTTATTCGTTTAGCTATGTCGTTTACTATGGTTCTTCTGCGAATCTTCTCATTACATAGAGCATCTCTCTATAGCCCGCTGAGTGAGTCGGAGCCTTCTTATAAGGCTCCTAGTTAGCGCTAAGTCTTGGATCCATAGATCGTCTGCAACTGACAAAATGAACTGCACAAGGACTTCGTCTTCAGACATTCAGAAATTTTGAATGAAAAGATGTTTGAATTAGATACTAATATATATTACTAATCTGTGTTAATTATCAACAAACCAGAAGAGCAAACACACTTGTATATTAGGTAGAAATAAAAACACACTGAAAACACAGAAAATCTTACGAGTATACACGTTTTTCCGGTGAATGGGGAAACGAATGGGTTGAGAAAACAAAGCACTCAGCCTTTTGTGGAAAATTGAGGAAAACAAGACATCTCACCCCGCGCTACAATTGGAGCTGTAACACAGAACTGCTCTGAACGGTCACATTGTATAGAAATAACGTGGAAATTGTTCTGAAACATACGTGTTAACAATGTAAGTTGATTTTCTTACAGATTTTGTCATAGATAGTTATTTAATTAAATTAATTCCTTTCCGCAAAAACTGACGAATCACATCAACAAAGTTAACCAGATCTGACAGAAAACTCTAAACGTACATTTTGCTTCGAAACCGGAGCAACCTAAGAAGTTGTAGTATTAAACAAGTAATCTATTATGTAACTATTTATAATAATGAGCTTCCGCAAAGTAGCGCCTGCGTAAAGCCAATTTTGTCATGTAATGTACCTATTTCTAGCTTTTATTCAATTTATATGGTCAGAAAATATTTATCATCCTCAGCTTATTTCAATAGCCTAATGCAGAACGATTTTTTTATCGACTACAAGTTAGCCCGTGACTGCTATCACACCTGATGTTAAGTGTCGATGCAATCTAAGATGGAAGCGGGCTAACTTGTTAGAAGTAGTATGAAATCCACACCCCTTTCGGTTTCTACACGACATCGTACCGGAACGATAAATCGCTTGGCGGTACGTCTTTGTCGGTAAGGTGGTAACTAGCCACGGCGAAAGCCTCCCACCAGCCAGACCAAGACAAATTAAGAAAAATATCAATCTTCCCCGCCGGGAATCGAACCCAGGACCTCCGTCTTATAAATCTACAGCGCATACCACTGAGCCGTCAAAATACCTCATTTGGAGCTTAAATCTATCACAGTGTTCCAATGCGGGTTGGCAGGCTTTGTTTTAATCTGTAACGATATCTATAGGTGATCGTGATCTGTCTCCACGACTGGGAGTGCTCTAATGTGGTATGTAACTTATTAATAATATAAATTCCAATCTTTTCATCCTCTGGGCTTCCACTGAGAACTTCTCTGAATAAAAAAAGCTCACAGAGCCCAACCCACAGGAATTGATCCCAGAACGTCATAATCTAAAGTCACACAGATATGGTTAGTTAGTCAGCTTCGTTGTGTTTCAAAATACCCTTCCTATCACACTTAGTTTATTTGAATACTCATTAAAAATATTCCATTACAACTAATCAAAGACCCTATCAACTATATAACAGAATAGTTTTTAGTGACGATTGAACTATGACTTCTTAATTTGACGTACTTTTAATCATGGAGCTATTGTAGCTGCAATTAAACACAATTAAAGAACAAAAATACGCCATAAAATGTTGTTTTATAATTTTAAATAAATGTTTACATGTTAAAATTATTATCTTTATCATAATAATCACGAAACAAAAAATGTAGACATCGAATTAAGATAGGAGTAACTCTGACAGGGGGCGAATGCGGTACGCAATTAAAAAGGGTACGCAGCTGATCTGCATTTACAATTTAATTTAAATTTGGTTGAAATTTCAGCTAAATTGACCCAGATGTTTACCAAAATAATTAATATGTTATAACGTAAATATAAACTCTATTTAAAAAAAGGTTGATTTTAAACTATTGTATAGCTTTTATCGCGGGCCTTGAGCATGGAGACCGAATTGCCAGAGAGACACGGGTTCAAATCCCGCTTAAAAAAAAAAGAATTGCGGAACCGACGGGATTCGAACCCGCGTCTCTCTGGCATTCCGGGCACTTAGAGCGCTTTACCGCTAGGCCACGGTCCCGATGACGTCGGTAGGTAAACATAAGTTGATAAAAAAAGTCTATGCAATAGCTTTACCGCGGCAGTCTCCGAGTGCCACACGTCTTTTTTTTAAAGAGTATATTTTCTCATTTTTAATCTGCCCCAGAATTATTCCACTGCCAAAAAGTCTCCACCGAAATCACTACGTAAATCCTCCTACCTTTCGGTTCCATCATCATCTGATGATAAAGTTCATTGCAATTATTGTAGTGACTAGAAGCACCACTGAAGACGTTACAGATGTATCATATATACGCAATTTTGTTTACGTGAGTGACATTGGTTATTCAGTTAACTACTTTACTTTACAGCCTAACTACTTTACAAATCAGAAGTTTTAAAAGAAAATTCTTACATTATTTAACTCTGTTCTTTAAAGGTTATTAATAAAACTGTAAGACCAGCTAACTATCATATTCGGTTCTTATTACATAATTGATCTGATTTTGATTTATTGAAGAGCTTCAAAAAACATGCAGTGTATCTACAAATTTCCTGAAAACACTGCAATTCCAATTGCATGCACCGAAAACAGAGAGAAAATCGAATGAGAAAATAAGCTAAAAAAGTTAAGGATAATAACTTGCTGTGGAATTGATGAAACCAGGGATGTACGAGTATGTACTTTACCACTCCATTTTCCTATATCGAAATTGCAACTTGAGCGCAAAAGTCTGATTCGTTAGTCGATGACAAAAAAATAATGCGAAATACGGAATTGTAAGAGAATGGATCTCATATGATACGAGTACGAGAGGCTGTAGGTAATTTTGAGAGGGTGCTTTATAAAAGCGGAATGTTCAGGGATTCGGGAAAAATAAATGTGACCTAAGTATGTTCTATAATTATTTATTTTATTTTATGGCTATAGTTTGTGATTGATTGATTTAAATCACAATGTGTTTTTGTCTCATTTAAAACTTGTAATTAATTACCAATAAATTAAACATAACTTGACCAATAAAAATATCTAGTTGCTGTATTCTGCGGAATAATTTGTTTAACGCTTGTGGTATCTTAATGTAAGTACCCAAATTGGCAATAAAGAATTTTGAATTTGAATGACCTGCTCCAGCTTACTATTTAAGATCACTGTTTTGGGTAGCGGCGAATGAAGTTAAATTAACCCTTATGATTGCTAACTTTCGACTTGCTTTAAACGTGTTGCAGGGAAACAGGCGATTCAAGGCCGTGGTTGATAGAATGCCTTTACTCGAGGCGTAAGTCCTGCAGTTAAAGAACAACGGTTGATAATAATATCGATGATGAAAACTACATTATAGGCCCTACACGGGAACTATGCACTAAGCAACGATAGTGTCAATTTAAGGATGATCAGGGAACTGCCCCGGTTTGCATAAGCAGCACGTATCAATTTTTTATTCAATGTAAAGGATGAAAAGATTACATAATAAAAACTAAAAAAGACCGACTAAGTAAATCACTATGTGAAGATTATATCATTTGGCTAAATTGGTTTCAAATACATTTTAATCGAAATTCCAGTGCTGAAAAATCGACTTACTGCCATTAAGAGGATTTTACGGAAGAACGATTTTTATTAGATTTGGTAGGATGCAAGGTGCTCCTGGACAGGGGTCTCTACTCACGCCGCCACGACAGAGTACTAGAAATCATACGTGAAGCTATAAGCCTTTCAGTAGCTAGGGCTCAAAAAGGGTTGACGACGAATAAAAGACAAACTAACTTCGTTAAAGCAGGCTCAAGTACAAATTCCACCAGCAAGCCTTATTCAATTCTGGGCTCTGCTCCTGATTGGACTATATTAATGGACACGTATGATAAGCACTATAAAATCCCGGAAGACTTAGCTATTACGACATCTAGACCGGACATATTTCTTTTTTCCAAACAAATTAAACGTATAGTACTTGTCGAGCTTACAGTGCCGTGGGAAACAAACATCCCTAAAGACCATGTATTCAAAGTGAATAAATACTATGACCTTACTAATGAACTAACCAAAAATGGCTATGTGGTTAGTTTATACGCGGTAGAAGTGGGTGCGAGGGGTATACCAGCGAAGTCTCTCTACAACCTGCTAAAAGACCTTGGCCTTACTAGAAGCGCAGTAAGCTCCATATTGGAACGAGTGTCCAAAGCTGCACTAGTAGGGTCCTTCGAATATGGTTGGGCAGGGAGAATAACTTGAACAGAGGAGGTGAGTGTTGACGCGCGTCACAAAGGGTACCCTTAAACCTACACCCGAGTCACAAGTCTCGGGCTCTGTTCGGAGTTTTTCTCAGCCACGCGATGGACCCGGCACCCGCACGGTGAATCCATGGAATGCTAAGATATTCGTCTCAACATAATATGACTTCCCGGAGAGTCGGGATGACGCTGGAAAGACAGCTGACGGGTGGAAAGACATCTGACTGGTGGAAAGACGCCGGACTGCTGGAAAGACAGCCGGGGGTACCGGCCTAGCAAGCCATATCCCTGTATCATATCGCTAAAAGTCCAAAAAAGATAAATACCCCTGGGGCAGTCCGAGAGGGGGGGCGAAAGATCTGCCCATCGGTTGATAATAATGACGACTCTGGCGCGAATTCGAAAACTTACAAGAGACGAGCCTGGTACCAAAAACATCTTAAAACACATGGTGTTGAAGCACGACAGCCGTCGGTCAGTTCTTCAACGATCACCACGGATAGAGTTTACCCTCACAAATCCCTTGGTGAGCCATTGTGCGACAGTTACCAGGAGTCCATTAACATCAGGACACGTCTTAGCATTCCCAGCTTGAAAAATACCACCTGGAAAGAACATGACCAAAACTTGGCGGTCCTACTGGAACACCCAGGACACAAACAAGATCTGAACGACCAAGTTTCCACATTTCAAAATACAATTCACGCGTACTTTTCTGAATACTACCCACCACCCACTTGTTATGCTCAAAAACCTAAGGAAAACACGTTTAAATTGAGAATGCGGAGGAAGAAAAGGGAATTAATAAAGAAGCTTCGTAAAGCAAAGTCTATGGGCGACAACCATCTTAGTCATCAACTGTCCAGAGCTTTACATCAATCCTTAAACTCATTCAAGGAATATCTCTTCAAATATCAGAAAGCCGCGATAACTTATACAGGGCTAAACACGAAGTCAATTTTGATAAAAACCCCTTTGAGTACTCAAAAAGCATTTTCAAGGAAAAAAAAGGGAAAACTTGCCCTAACCAATGAGCAGATTTACGACCACTTTAAAAGCACATATGAGGTACCAAGACAGGAGAGGCTATATTCAGATCCTCATTCACTAAGGCCTAACAATCCTCTAGCAAACTTTCAAAGTATTCCACCCACCATAGAGGAAATAATACTATCAGGAAGATGTGTTCAGTGTTAAATATTTAATAAATCTGCAGAAACAAATAAAAGGACACTAACGATGATCTAACTAATACTATTTCTAATTATTTTTCAGTATATTGCAAACAAAAATGACAAGCACTGATAAACAATAGATTTAGGAATCACAATGGGTTTTTGTCCATTTAACACAATTCACTTAGTCTCAAGGATAAATTTAAGCAAATACTTGACCTAAAAATACGTTTGGTTGCTGATCTATTACTTTCGCCTTGAGGTGGTAATAATTTTTTCACCTTAGCAGTAAACAATGTGTACTCAAAACCCCTACATTACAATGTGGGGCTGTTTCAAGGTTACCCAATAGCTTTTAATGTAGTCATCAATATTCTAATGATAAATTAATTGTTCAAGAAAAGAAATGGGGCTATCGGTTTAAAATCAACAATAAATATACAGAGTCCATCTTAGCTTTTGCAGATGACCTTGCTTTACTGACACGAAACCCAAAACACTGTCAGGAGCTATTGAATGTAGTGGATGAGTTCTGCTCATGGACTGGTGGGCTGAGGGTAAAGCCAAGCAAATGTCACTGTCTATGTCTGGGGAGACGAAATAAAATTTACCCTCTCTATTAGTGGCCAAAGTGTAACCACCATTGCTGAAGCATTGCCTTTTAAGTTCCTGTAGAAAGATTGATTACAAGGACGCACACCATCCCTTGAGGTAGTCGTCGATAACTTCATAAATGACCTCAATAGGGTAGACCAACAGCCCATTAATTCAATATAAAAAAAGCGTGGGTCTATGACAACTATCTACGATGCAAATGTCATAAAAACATTGAAGGCCCCTTCACGAGATTACAATAATTTTGGGTTAAAACTAAAAAGCAACGCACATTCTAGTTAAGAGTCCCAGGACGAACTTGCATCACTTTGCCTAAGCAGACGTTTTACAAACAATTTATGCAGGGGCTCAGGTAAATAGAACCGGGTTGGGTGCAAGACGTAAAAAGGAAGACCAAGACATAATAAAATCTTTTCTTAAACAAGATGAGGACGACAACTAAAGTGCATGCCATGAACCAGAAATGCAAAACGAGTGGTTAAACTTAGGCGTCTGATATTGGTCTCCTCTTATTAAATTTTATCTTAATGCCTTTCAACTGACTCTCCCAGATCAGAGTAACCTAGTAAGATGGGGAAAAGCCTCGGAAAAATCTTGCTATACCTAGGCAGTGGGCACTGCAAGGCACTTATTGGTAGGATGCAAGGTGCTCCTGGACAGGGGTCTCTACTCACGCCGCCACGACAGAGTACTAGAAATCATACGTGAAGCTATAAGCCTTTCAGTAGCTAGGGCTCAAAAAGGGTTGACGACGAATAAAAGACAAACTAACTTCGTTAAAGCAGGCTCAAGTACAAATTCCACCAGCAAGCCTTATTCAATTCTGGGCTCTGCTCCTGATTGGACTATATTAATGGACACGTATGATAAGCACTATAAAATCCCGGAAGACTTAGCTATTACGACATCTAGACCGGACATATTTCTTTTTTCCAAACAAATTAAACGTATAGTACTTGTCGAGCTTACAGTGCCGTGGGAAACAAACATCCCTAAAGACCATGTATTCAAAGTGAATAAATACTATGACCTTACTAATGAACTAACCAAAAATGGCTATGTGGTTAGTTTATACGCGGTAGAAGTGGGTGCGAGGGGTATACCAGCGAAGTCTCTCTACAACCTGCTAAAAGACCTTGGCCTTACTAGAAGCGCAGTAAGCTCCATATTGGAACGAGTGTCCAAAGCTGCACTAGTAGGGTCCTTCCGAATATGGTTGGGCAGGGAGAATAACTTGAACAGAGGAGGTGAGTGTTGACGCGCGTCACAAAGGGTACCCTTAAACCTACACCCGAGTCACAAGTCTCGGGCTCTGTTCGGAGTTTTTCTCTCAGCCACGCGATGGACCCGGCACCCGCACGGTGAATCCATGGAATGCTAAGATATTCGTCTCTTTAACTTTATTGAAAAGCCGTGTTCGGGAATAACGCTGTCTACACTTGCGATTTTATAAAGTATTAAAAGAGTTTTTGTGCCCATTACAAAGGTTAAAGTGAGAAAAATTCCTTTAGGCACTTTACTTTTGCTTAACTCTTAATCATAAGGTCTTTTAATGCAATAAAAGGTATAATTGCGAATCTGAGCTTGTTTTATTGTTTATTAACTATTTTTGCTTTTACAGTTAAAACGGTCTTGATGAAGTTTAGCTTAGATAAGTTAATTTTGAAATCACATAATTTAAAATTATTTTAATTTAGTTTTCCTTCGCGCTTTTTGCTTTTCAGTTCAGTTTAATACATATATTCAAAGTTTCAAACGGGCTGGTTGTCCGAGTGGTAAACTTTGTAATATGAGACTGCCAGTGCGAATATGCTACGAAATAATAAATATAAATAAATATACACGAAAAAATAATAATAATATCACATATGACATATATCTTTTTCTAAAACCTTTCTTAAATGATGCTGTCCTTTGCCTTTATTAGCATACTTTGATAGTGATCTTTCCTTACAGTTCAAATTAAATCAAAATCATAGATTACTGTAGTAGCCTAGGGAATGGACTCTACCATCAGTTCCAAAAGCAGATGTGGCAAAGGAGACACGGCAAGAAACTCAGAAGATACTCTTTTAAGTTTAAAAGCTCGGCAAATTTATATTGCCGCCACGGGGTAACTGGTAGATCTAAGTTCCAAAGAGGTAATCTGAACCGCTTAAAAATACGCAATTAATTATTATTTATTGAAAGATTCATCACATCATTGTGGATGTTTTTCATATGAAAAACATACAAAATTGTTTTCCATCCTATTTTCGTTACTTTATGAATCTTTCTACAAATCATTATTACTAGCGTATTTTTAAGCGGTTCAGGGTACATCTCGTGTGTACACCTTGCTCAGATTATACACACTTCGGCACCCGCCGCACCTCTCTCAAGAATTAATCACAGCTCGCAAATGGGAAAACATATTGAACCAAGTGCGCTCATTGCTTTAGACTCCTTTATTAATTATTGCGTCACCTGAATAAAGCAATTGATATGAGGTTGAGCAGAACAAAAAACGAGAAGAAGATAGACCAATTCTACGAAGGCAATATAATGGCATCCATTAGATTAACTTTTGATACGACTCTTTTTCAGATAGTTAAAAATACCCTACGTATGACTGTACATGAACAATCAAGTAGTCAGGAAAACTCTGTGTAATGAAAACCTACTTATTTATGCACCTTGAGAAAAATATAATTAAACTAAACCGGGCTTCGTAGAGCCTATTTAATAAGGTGACCATAAATAGAGACAAAAGCAAAAGATATGCTATATATGACAGGCTAATATACTAAATTAAACCTCCGTGGCGCAGTGGTATGTGCGGTAGATTTATAAGACGGAGGTCCTGGGTTCGATTCCCGGCGGGGCAGATTGAGATTTTTCTTAATTTGTCTAGGTCTGGCTGGTGGGAGGCTTTAGCCGCTAGCCGCTTGGCTAGTTACCATCCTACCGACAAAGACGTACCGCCAAGCGATTTAACGTTCCGGTACGATGTCGTGTAGAAACCGAAAGGGGTATGGACTCCATCCTACTCCTAACAAGTTAGCCCGCTTCCATTTTAGATTGCATCATCACTTAACATAAGGTGTGATAGCAGTCAAGGGCCAACTTATAGCCGATAAAAAAAAGATGCACACTTTGCAAAGACACTTTACTGTCTTTGCAAACGGTTCATTAGTTTAGTTTAGGGGTTCATCCCAGACAAACAATGAAACACGAAATTTTATATACGAGTAGGTATATAAGGAAATATACATAACCAGTGAAGCGCAATTGTCCCAAATGAAATTACACGAACCATTTAACAGCACCGTGTTTTGGACAGAGATTAACGTGTTTCCGATTTTCATTAATAAATTCTGTTCAATACAGAGTCACAGTTACCCGTGGCTCGGTGTACGCGCTCGCTAACTTCCTGAGAACTGAATAAATTACACTTCCAATAATTTATAGGCATATGTGAATGTAGGGCAGGAGCCTGCGACAGTCAGACCTTCGTCATATTACAAAAGTTAAAAGTTTGTCAGCAACACGCAATTTGGCTCGTAGTAGATTTAGACTTTAGTCATTATAATAAAAGCAGAATGTTTGCAAGCCCATCCCCCTACCAATAAATATAGAACGTATTGGACTTAAGAAAGCATGTATCATATAAATAAGCAAACCTTAATTCTCCCAATGTAAAGATTAAAACTATTATAATTTTTTGACGGCGTCTGGCAAAAGCTTGCTAGGGCGGATGAGATATATCTTACGCTTGAGAACACGTTTTCTAAAGAAAATTAAAAAGTCTTTATACGATTAATACAGACGATTTAAAATTTGGATCTATGTTACAAGCTACCTCCCAAAGCCACCATGGTCAAAACTCAGTTGAAAAACCATGGGCTGAGAACTAAATTATTGAATTTTATATTTGACGAAGTCCTGACTACCACAGTCTCTTAGTCAAATTCCGTGTGCTTAATGTATGCATACCATCCCTCTTATGTAATCCAATACAAGATAAGTCGTTAATGTGCTTTGGCAGGTAACTCTAATATTTATTTCACCAGTAGTAAATTGACGGAAGATGGAACGTTTGAAAGTGATATTGAAAGGAGAGTAAATGCTGGGAACACGGTGAATGGTGCTCTGCATGCTTTTATGACAAGCCAGAAAGTGTCCCAGAAGGCAAGACTGGCTGTGCATAGAGGTGTGCTGGTGCCCACATTTATGTATGGTAGTGAAAGTAGATATGGCAAAAGAAGCATAAAAGTAAAATAAATGCAGTAGCGAAGAGAGCATTGAGGAGTATGTGCGGTATAAACTGAGTGACAGAGGTAACAATAGCATAATAAGATATATGTGGTGTAAAAGAAGAATTAGTGAAAGAGATGCTTAGGTGGTTTGGGCATGTAGAGAGAATGGATGAAAGAATTTTAACAAAAAAGATTTATGAGGCGAGAGTGAATCGAAATGTTGGAAGGGGAAGACCTAGGCGAATGTTCATGGACCAAATTCAGGACATTTTAAATAATGGCCAGGTCAAGAGTACCCTAAACACACGATCTTGTATGAAAGAATTAATGAGAATGGTTCTTCCACTCTCATTAATCCTAAGTTAAGGAAGAATGCAAGAACCGTGGCAAATGGAAGGATGTGGTCGCTGCCTACCCCTATAGGAACAAGGCGTGTAGCTATATATGATGCTATGTATAGCCATAAAGTATGAGCATAGCAATAGTTTGAGTCACTTTGTACGTATTATATAATGAGCTACCCCCGCGACTTCGCTCGCATGGTAAATAGTGTTTGCAACCAAGAGCTTTTCACTTAGAACTTGTTCTTAAATAAATAAAAGTCCTTATTTTCTTTAGATTAAAAAAAATTACCAAGTTATTAAACACAACCAAAACCTTACACAGCGTGTGTGTATGAATAGTTAAATAAGTCAAGAGTAGCCAAATCTAACCCCAGCCTGTTAAACGATAAACTATTTGGATAATGTACCTAAGCAAATTCCGATGGAAATCTGTAAAAAAGCTTTAATAAAAACAACAAGTTTTCTCTTTAGCTTCAGTACATAATCGTATTTGTTGCAGTGAGTACAGCAAGACCAGCACAATTTCCGCCTGATTGGAACCGCAACTAAGAAAAAATAAGAAAACCTTTATACTTGTAGACAGCGGAGTTGGCTCACGATTAGAACTGTTCTCTTTAACGTTTTTAACCGACGAAAAAAACGGAGGAGGTTCTCAATTGGACACGTATATATATATTTTTTTATGTTTGACCACGCATAACTTTTTACAGAGTTGTCTGATTTTGTTAATTCTTTTTTTATTAGAAAGGGCACACATCCAAGGTGGTCCCATTGTCATCATGTAAGGATCTGATGATGATATCCTGGGAAAATTGAAGGAACTCTTTAAATTTTATAGGCAAACTTGCTGCGATTTCGGTTTTTGTGTAAGTATCGGTAGCTTTTTGGCTACAAGTGCCGTTTAATATACTATGACAGTATAGTACGAGTACGTTACGTGGCGGTAAATCAAAAAATAGAACTAAAAACGCACTAAAAAGAAAAAAAATTTTCACAAAAAACATTATTATGTATACCAAAATGTCATAACATTGTAATGTCTTTGAAAACTCTAATAAAAATAAACATAAACCAAACAAACACCACAGAGCATTTGCACTTAAGAGTGGGAACAAAAATATTACACAATCAGTTAATGCCCCGATATATTGGACTTGGCTGCTCTGTCGAGCACCTTTCATTTTACCCCTGCTCCGCAGTCGGCTTTAATGCAACATGCGAGATATGGACGAAAAAATATATATGTTCTAAAATAAAAAGACCCAAAGCTTGCTCTACAAGTATAATATTCCATTTACTCTACTCTGGTATTCTGCAATCAAAGTCAAATATAGCAACCCTGCCAAACAATTAATTTTGCCTACTCATAATTGAAAACAAATTAAAACTTAAAGGGCTTCTTTCATTTGTCATCTCCAGTATAAAAGCGTCGTTCTTCAAACGGAGAGACTAGAATCACTTCTGCTCTCATCGCTTACCTTTAGCTTATCTGTGTAATATACTTGTAACATGTTGAAGGTTCTGGTTTTCGTGGTGGTCGTTGCTTGCTTGGCTCTAATGGTGCAGGCACAACTGACGTTCACTTCGAGCTGGGGTGGGAAGAGGTCCTTAGGACCAATGATGTGCCGAAGTGACGAAGCTGTTGTAGAGATTTACAGGATGATTCAGGTAAATACTTTTATGATGTGAAATGATTTAATTGTGTGTGATTTTGTTTTGTTAAACTTTATTATTGGAGGTTCGCGACTTTGTCTAGTATGTTAATAAAAAATTATTCAATGATATAGAAAATAAAAAATTCAGAGCTTTCATAAAAACTTTCATTCCCTATTTTTTAATTATACTCGAATGATAGTCTCATTCTAATATAACTTTGGTGACAACAGTTTTCAAGGTTTCACAAAGCGGACATAGTACGAATGTACTTGTTTTCGTAATTAATTTTTTCGCTTCATATTATAAGATACATTCTATGTCATCGTTAAGTTTTTTCTTGTTCAATATAAGTGTGTACGCCAATAGTCCATGAAGTTTGTATCACACCCTATGACCTCTTGGATTTGAGCTTTCTAAGAGTAGTAGTTTTTCACTTTTTTTGACAGAATTCGTTCGGGGCAGTACCTACTGCCATAACACTCTGGTTATTATTATATACCGCCAAGCAGGACTGAAGGGCATAGTTATCGTACCCTGTAGTACTTGAGACTTTATGCCTCAGGTTTATGGACACAGAGTGGCACTTTGTTCCTAGGAGGTATTTCTCTGCTAAGAAACGATGGTATTCCACGAATTATCAGGTGGGCCATTTGCTTGGTCTATCAATAAACTCTATAAAAGTTCCTTAACAATAAAGCTATTGACGCTTTAAGGAGTTTGGTTGATACAAACATTTTTTTTTCAGAATGAGGCCAAACGACTACTCCTTTGTCAAAAACCTTAAACAAGATGTTACCAGAAGAACTTTATGACCCAGAGTATAACATAATATGACATTAACGGATTTGATTTTTGATTATTGTGTTTAACCATAGTATCTATAACATTTATGTATGAGGACAGTTGTTAATTATAAATGATTGTTTTATACCTAGTCTTTTTATATCATAAAAGAAACACTTTCTTTGTCTATCATTTATTTATTTACATTTCTTTTTAAATTTTCAAATACGCTTATACAACAATTATAAAAACACTATTAAAAATTTATAAAAAAATCCATTCCGCATGCTGCGGCGCCCGGGGGTCCAAGCAACCGGTGGTCAGGGCTCCAGAGTGAGGAACCTCCTCACAATACGCGCCGTTTCAAGAATTACTGCCTTCTTTATCCGACCCTTGATCCAACAATTAAGCGAAAGCTTTTTAAGATGTTCGTCAAAGCTTTTCGCTATAAGACCGTTGACTGAAACGACTATAGGAACAATCATTGTTGAATCAACATTCCACATGGCGGTAATCTCATGAGCAAGGTCCAAGTATTTTGATACTTTTTCCTTTTCAGCTTTCACCAGATTATTTTTATCTATCTTATAAGAAAGTTTTAGTAAAATTCTAAGCCCGAAATCGGGAAATTGCCGGTATTACACTCCCGTGCCTCGAAGAGCACGTTAAGCTGTCAATCCCAGTTCCCAGGGCCCAGAGAGTGATCGTTAACATTATCTCTCTGAGCCCGCCAATCCACATTGAAGCAGTGTAATGGGTCTAGGCTTCGTATCTTCTCTCTTACAAGGGCCTGGCCCTGTAGTCCGTTGTTAATAGGCTGAATGATAAGGTAATAAGATAGATACCTACGTTTTCAAACATAATGTAGCTTATATACGTAGGGCAGTACCATAATATGAAGGCACAAATATATTTAGGAGACATAAGGAAAATGAATGAAAAAGTTTCTTTGTTCTTTCGTTTGCCTTTTGAGCTTTGTCCACTATCCCTTGATCGTTACGTTCGCTTGTTAGTCGATGTTTTCGATACGATCAACCTTTTTATCGACTTCCAGAAACTATTTGTGAAATTTTCTGTGTTTTTTATGAAGAAAAGAAATAGTTACGAAAAATAGCAACGACATTCCTTTTTCTTGAAAAAATAGATTCTTTCCACGTTCTATAGTGGAAAGAATTTATTTTCCTTTTTTAGTTTCAACCGTTAAAGATGGCTTATATATCAAAATAAGATCAAAAGAAAAAGTAGATGTTATTTCACCTTAATTCCATTTATATACGGGTACCATGATACTATAAAAATAAACCTCCAAGAAGTATTTGGTAAAAACATTAGGTATTTGCAGAAATAGTAGGTACCTGCCTAAAATGAGCGCCATGTTATGCTGAATAGAAAATGTGTAAAAATAATATACTAAAAATAACTATTTTGAATCTTCTTAATAATACATAAAAAAATATTTTAATAAAAAATTAAACCGACTTCAAAACGCACTGAAAAGTAAAATATAAATGCGACAATTAGTTACTTTAATTTACTAAATCATATCTATAAACTCGGTGCCATCCAAGTTTAAGGAAAGTTTATTCAATAAGTAGCAAAGCACTTTGTAAATTAGGTATCGTCTTTAAAGTAGAAAGCTTACAGGTAGCACGACTTCATAGATATGGTTAAGTAAATTCATATATTTTTTACACACAAATACCTTTCTTATAAAGTCAGCTTTATTTTTCCGAGCAAGTACTAAATCTGTCGCAGAGACTACTCTAAAAGCTTTTAAACTACCGACATTCCTAATCGTACTCGAACCCAGGACATCGTAATAAATAGACACATAAGTTAACTATTGGACCAACGAGGCAGTTAAATAAATACACATACAGACACATAAATAAATACACATACACGTGTCGTTCTTATCTGAAAACGATCTCTATCCCGTCAATAAAAACAGAATAATTTAGAAGTACGTTATCAGAACTAGTCAGCGTTTTTTTGCCGAGCAAGTAATGAATCTGACGCAGAGACCACTCTAAACGCTTTCAAATTACCGAGAGCCCTAATGGGCAAACTTAATATTCAGGAAGGGATCACAGCCCCCGATGACTGCGCCCTTACTCGCATTTTATCTTTTACCGCAAATTGTTTATATGAGTTAGGGCTTTTAGTCAGCGGAGTTAAGATTGCCCTAATACACAATGTATCCGTCAGCTAACCCTCTCCCTTCATCTTATGTTTAAATAGCTATATTTACGTCAAAGGGGCTAAAAGCATACACTTCTATGACTTTTATATGCATCATTATAATTCAGCGTATTTCAGTTAATTCCTGATACGACTTTCGGCTCAACCCAACGAAGTTGCTTTTATGCGTGTTAGTGAGCTAACAATTATAATAAATAAGTATTTGGTTCTTGGCCGTTCTATTATACCAATCTGCTAGATTTTTATAATAATAAGATTTAGCGTGCTCACTGAAGTAGGGTATGTAGTACACTGTACAACTAATTTCTCAACTCTAGGTTGAGAATGTTTACTGAGAATAGATTGGGAATAAGAAAAGCTCAGTAAAGGCCCGACCCAGGACTCAAATATACGAAGCTACATAGCCTGGACCAACGAACCAGTTTTTTCAGAAAGTATATTTCAAATATCTAAAATGTCTATTTGTAGTGTCAGCGATCCGAAAGACCCCTTCAAACGTAACCCGAACTCACATAGGCTAACCACTGGAGTAACGAAGCAGTAATGCCTTTTATATACAAAAGTTTTTACAACAAAAACAACACGAAACTATCGCTACACACCGCAACCCCAATTCGCAGGCATGACGCTTTCCAAATTATCTCGCTAAATATGCGGTCGACTTATCTTAAATTTCATCAGGTTGAGCGAAATTTAAATTAAAATGTAAATGTTGATGGGTAGCGCGCCCTCTCTAATTGCGTACGCGGCCGCCGACCGTTCGTTGTCAAACTTGTCCCATTCGAGGCCCTCCCCTACAGCCATCCAGAGGCGTGTATGACAGATATCATTCCACGCATTCTCTGACCTTGTGTTGGACAGACAGTATTTATGTAAGGGTTAATATATATATTGACCGAACTACTGCGTAAATTAGCATTGACAGTCTAATATTCGTCTGTGTATATCCCATATACCATCCAGTCATTTCATCCAGAGTCATGAATGACAGATATCACCACTCTGATATCATCACTGTCTATACCCATTCCCATTGTCCCATTGTCTGTAATGCAACGAGAGCTTTTAACAGGTGAATCTTGGTCAAATTTTTAAGCTAAAACTTTGTTTTTACCATAGGTACAGTAGACAACTGTATTCCTCCCTAAATTTTAAAAGTTATACCTATCTTAATTTTGGAGAAAGCAAGTAGGTCGCAAAAGTCCAGACTGTCAATCATAAAAGATAATTTTCTTATATTTTCAACAAGAGGAAAAGGCTTGAATTATTAAGCATGCTAATGTAACAAATGTAATAAAGCCTGGGAACCCTTTAGGCTAGGTCTGAATCTTTGGAAGATTTTCCACGTTGCTAGAAACCTGCTTTCTTCCACACCCACCATAATTCAGACACCATATAATATTTTGCCTAATGTACTTGTCTATTATCGGTTATACAAAAATTTAAAAGATCAAATCATCACAGGCTCTTAAAATCCTTTAAATATTGTGAATTAGGTAATAATTAATTCTGCAACAGAGCATGCATAATATACATGCAATATAATATGGAGATAGGGAAAAAATGGCATACTTAAAGCCCCCCTTTATGTGAACTCTTATCTGCAATGAAATCTTCCCTCCTCAAGTTTTTTTTGCGATAGTACAATTTAGCATCAAGATTTGCTGTTTACGTTCGGTCAACTGTACATAATGTGAAATATTTTATAGGAAAATAGACCTTATTACCGAGTAATAATGATCAAGGTGAAAAAATACTAAACCATTTTAATGCTAGTATATTAAGCCTCTAGAGATTTATATGTAGTACCCCATCCGATGTCATCAACGTATTGGGGATGAGCTTTACGTATCTCAATAACTTGCTGGTTCTTATGCCGATAAGGTATCTTTAAACGGTTTTGATTTAGTATATTTACTATAGGCATACATATTATAAAAAGTAAGTTTAAAATTAAAACCCGATTATAGAAAAATATGTAACTGGAAAACATTTTGTGAAATAGTTAATTAGGTATAAAATATTGAATATTTGTGTAGTCGGAACCATATAGAGTGGCAATAAAGTACGTTGAACCCTCGAAACAGAAGGAGTAGATAAACTACTATCTATCTCTCTCTTATCTATGTATTAGCAATCCACTGTATGAGTCTCACTCCAAAATAATAGGTTTCACTGGTTGGCAATGTTGCCAACCAAAATATAAAATATAATCTAAAGGTTATGAAGTTACGAGGGAACAAACATACCCGGTTACATTCTTATTCTGTAATCGGGTAGGTAGTAAATAAATAATAAATGTCGTGACAAAATGTCTCTTTTTGATTATTTGTTTGTACTAGCAATGTACAATTAGAATCCTTAAATACAAGTAAGTTTTAGCCCAGCATTAAAAAAGAAACCTAATTCCCTGTAGAGGGGACACTTGGTGAAAAATGCAAACCAATTTAAAAGTCAGTCAGGTTAACTTGGTACGTCTTGTAGACATAGTTTAAACTCAATCCATTGAAAACGGATCTTGTGAAACTGCTTAATTACTTCAAAAACTTCGTAGAACAGAAGAACGACAGGTTCTTATTTCAAAAGGGTTTTTGAAAAATAAAATGGATTTGTGCCGAGAGAATCGAAATTAGATTAAAACTTTTTAATCTAATCTTAAACCTACATAAAGGGCAAGATTATGCATTATTTTTGTGTCTGCGCTATCAACAGAAAATAAACCCTTATATTTTTTAGGCTAGTTTTGTCAAACTAATACCAACATATTGTCCATTACGAGTATATACCTACTACTAGGAACATCAGCTGCTACTTTTCGGCGAGTGACTTAACCCTGGTAGTTGAGCACGACAACATAATAACAACTTATCTACCAGTAATCAAGATGTTTGTCATTCTTTAAGAATTTTCATTCTCTCACATAAATGCGAAGTGTAGATACACTTCGCCTATAACAGAGATCTGATATAGGCGAAGTTTCCACTCAAAATCAGTTAGACTTGTTCCAACAACTATTATCTTCTATTTCTCAATATAACCTACTTTATTCATAATAACTTTGCACGTTAAAAATGGTAAAGGTAAGGTATAGTCGAACAAAATCGCAAGTGCAAATTAGTTAGCGAGTAAATAGAAGCTTCCAGAACCTGAATTTGCGTTTGACTAGACATTACAGGAGCCGAACGCAAATTGCAAACCAACTGGAATTCAGGTTTAAGCGACATCTTGGAGTTGACTTAGCTTTAGCCCAGTCGATCCGAACGAGTCCGGTGACGCTTAATTGCTTCAATAACTGCCAGCTACGTTCCAAACTATGTGAAGTGTTGATCTATCTATATTAGAGATGTGCCGACTATTAGTTTCACCAGCTAGAGGAATAGTCAACTAGTCGGTTGATTATAAGCCGACTAGTTGACCAAGCCGTTTCGTAGTTTTTGGGGTGTTGGGCAATTTCCCTGAGCGTTTTTGCTAGAGAAAGAGAAAGAAAAAGTAAACTGGGCTGTCCACAATTTTAAGCCCATATATGCATATCACTCAAACCTGGTCTCCCATAGAATTTTAGGAGCGATTTGTGAAATAATACATACGAAGTATATTTACCGACTAGTCCACCACAAGACGGCACATATCTAATCTATATAATATTTGAGAGATAGCTATGAAGAGTATTATACAATAAGAAAAAGACATAAATTCTGCGAAATACCTAACAATTTAAGCGATACGGCGACTCTTAATTTCTTCAATAACTGCCTGGTATGCTTCAACTACGTAAAGTGTAGAGCCTTTGAAATGAAATATTAGAACCATACTTTTATTGACTATTGCTATAAAAGAATGACTATCTGAACCTGCGAAACACCTCAATTATAAAAACTTTGTAAATGAAAAAGCATATATTATACTCGTTTTCATTTTATATTATAGTAAAAGCACTTTTGAAACGTCAAATTCATCTGTTTGTAGTGACTCTACCACCGGCTCGGAAGGTAGTCAATAAAAATTTAATGATTTTATAACTAAATACATGTATGTACACTTGTTAAGCTTACAAGCCAAGCGCACTTAGATTGAGAAGTTCACATACAATTTGGTGTACGAAGCACGGAGGTTTAACAACAAAAAAGAACTTCAGTATAATATCAAAACCTCATCCAGGACTCGAACCCTAGAGCTCTTAGTCCTAAACACAGGCAAACCACAGGACTAACGAGATAGATAATGTACTAACCACTGGACAATCGAGGTAGATAATATACCGATAGGTACCTATCGTACCTACTACTAAACACCTCGTTGAATCTACACCGAAATTAATTCCTAAGCTTATTTAAAGAATAAACCTTTATATTATGTACACAACAGGATTAAGCAAAAAATTAGAATATGTATTCCTTACATAAATGTAATTAAAATTAAAATCGAACCTCAAACGGTGGATAAAAATGAATTCTACCGAAATCGGAGGATTTGCCAGAATTTAAAAATTGCCTTTAATCGTTTCAAGATTAATAGCAGTTTAATTGCTTTTTCATTAATTTCCGTATAATTACTCTTGTTGATATCAACTAGAGTCAAGAATAGAATCAATAGCTAGCTAGTAGTACCTAGTAGATATAAGTACCTACCTAGTTGATATTGCAAATCTAAATTTTGTTTTTATGTATCTATCTTAATTGCTCATTTTTATAAACATTTGCAGCAATAGGCACTTATAAACGGTTACTTAGAAAAAGCATTTTTCTCTCTGAAATATGCTGGCATTGTAAAATAAAATATGCTGAAATTGCAGGTATCAAGTGAAAATTGGACGCTAACAAGGAAAGTTTGTATTACCTACATTAATTTAAAATTTACCTACATTTTAAAAGCATAGTAACATTAATTTTTATAATTTGTAGGTAATTTAGCAGCAACCCTTGCAATGTAAAACAATTTCCATAGTTCTTTTGCTGTACAAACATTTTCCATTATTTTATATTTGTATATGAGCTTTTAACATTATGTACATTAAATATATTATTGTTAGATAAAGAATGAATTAAATTTAACAGTAAAAGAATATTTGTAACGTATATAAATAATTATTTGGTTTATGCTCGTAACAACAAAACCACTGCGAAGTCAATCAACGCAAAATATAATTATTTTAGGTAACATTATATCTATAAGTATTAAACAAAATATTTGCATCGTTAAAAATATTTTAAAAACTGTGACTGTTTTATAGATAAATGAAAGTATTAACAGTTGTCTCCTAAATAAAAAGTTGGAAACTTGTTAAAAAGTTTTTCTAAAATCCTACAACTAATACTTACTTATTTTAATCATTCCAAATATCAGAGAACCATAATCCATTAACTGTTACAAACTTCACTATTCCGATTCTTTATCGGCTTATGCCACGTCACGTTTGATAGAGATCATATATCGCACCCTGTTATTGTTCATCGAAGTATAAAAAGCCGGTGCGTGAAAATATGGAAACCCGTGAAACGTCTATCCGCGGCAACGAGCGCGCCCTTACTGACAACTTTCCGCTTTTCCGGAGAGCACATTTTCTAAAACAACCGCCAACCCTTTCATAACTCGGTCGAGAGTGCGAAACCTTCACATAGTGACACGGGGGAGCAACATAATAGCAGTTCGTTAGCATACCTCCGCCCCGGGGCACTCGACCTTGCTTTAATGAAATATTTGTTTATTAATTCTAACCGGATTTTTGCGAGGGGATCTCGGGCGCCGCAAAAATTTGCCGTGACTTGAAATTTTGTCGGATGAGTGTTAAGTAAATTTACCCAAAATTTTGAGCAGGGGGTGAAAGCAACGTTAAGAATATTTGACTGACAATGATTTTCAGGTGATCGTTTGTTATATTGCAATAGGTTTACAAACAACTAAACAAACTGAGCAATCAGTGCTTCAATATCTTATTGAATTTTACCGAAATCCGGGAGGTCTTTAGTTCACTGTTGCCGTAGTTGATTTACGTTGCTAGCTCATTATTTCCGTCGGCATATAATTTGTCCTGAAAGTAGAAATTTTTCATCCTGGTAGTGGTCGTTAATTGATTAAACATTATTACCTGTCAATCCGCATTGGAGCAGCGAAGTGGGTGTAAGATATAGGTATCTCCTCTCATACAACGAGGGAAACCTGGCCCTGTAGTAGGCCGCTAATAGAGGCTTTTAATAATGAAATGATGATTATAACACTGCTAGAAGTGGTAGTACGTACTATAGAACATAGTACAAGCGGGAATTAAGCCTATAATCTCTCTATGTGGAATGATTAATTACTTAGGTAGCATAGCGTTGCTCTCTTGTTGTCTATTGTAGACATTTTCCACTTAACAACAGGCAAATCGACCGTTTAATTATTCCGCTAACTATCAGTGTTTAAAAAACATTACTGCTTTGGTTAATCTATACAATTTATATATATAGAATTTATTTGCCACGGAATGTTGCGCATAAAAATGAAATAGGTAAGGGAATATTTACCTACCTACTATGATGTAGAAATAAGTAGTGTATATAATAGGATTTATTGTGATTATAAATCACGGCTAAGTAAATTGCGAACGTGCTTGGAACAATGCCGAATAAACCAAGACGGCTGCGTGCTGGCAAGCAGCAGGTTTGTATTTCTAAATCCTAATACATCGTTGCCAAAACCCTAAGTTAAATACTACTTGAGAAATATAAATAGGGTTGCAACCTACTGACTTTACAGTAACATACTGGTGGATACCCACTAACTTCGTTTTAGAGTTCACTATATTTTTGGATAAAAATGCCTGTTTGAAACAAAGTCAAAACATTGTTGCTTGGTAGCCAAACTTAATTGTACCATTGATCTTAAGTCGAGCTTTACGATTTTTTTTTAACGACTACAAGTTGGCCCTTGACTGTTATTACACCTGATGTTAAGTGATGATGCAGTCTAAGACGAAAATCCACACCCCTTTCGGTTTCTACACGACATCGACCGGAACGCTAAATCGCTTGGCGATACGTCTTTGTCGATAGGGTGGTAACTACCCACGGCGAAAGCCTCCCACCAGCCCCCCGCCGGATCTCCTCTTATAAATCCACCTCGCATACCACTGCGCCACGGAGGTCGTCAAAAAACATATAGATATTTAAAAAGAACATTATGGTGGTTAGCCTATGCGGATTGCGGATTCTTCCATATACCTATTTCTTAATAGCAAGAATTTGCTATTAAGAAATAGGAGCATGGAGTAGAATGGTGATTCTGCACACCAAATATCCTCTTCTACAAGGAAAGAGGCCTATAGTAATTTGTTAATTGAAGATTACTTCATAATAAATATAAACAAAATTTTTGTTATTTAAATGGTTACAAAGAATGCCAGTAATACAGTAAGGGACTTAAGTATCTAATTGTAAATATTTAACTGTAAACAAAGTTTTATTATCCAATAACTATACAAATTATGCCCACGTGGAATGTGACACGAATATTGGCTACATTTTACAGCCCGACCGATTCTTTTTAAAAAGAAACCAGCCCTTATGTAAGTTTTTCGTTTTGTACAAAGTGTAGTACTTTGTATACGGAAACATCTACTTAATTGGGCAAAATTATGCAGCCATGATATAATGATGTATAAACTTTGCACTAAAGTCTAAACGAATGGCACAATGAGCTCTAGTTTGCCTTTAAGAAAACTTCGCAAGGATTGTTTATGCGACTTGTAGTTTCGCCTTGGTCGGGTCTCTTGGTTTCAAACTTATCCATGTTAATTAAAAACTCCTACACGATGCACACTAATGATGACTAATTTACTATGTCATTGTAATAATTATATTAATATTTTAGGCGTTTCGGAATTCGCGTGGCTTTAATAACCTAATTTTGAAATTCATTGCATAAATCATCACCTTTCCGGGCTCATACATATAAAATTGTCGTGTAGTGCTATTCTGTAACATTATTTTTGTAACCGGACAGTGTGAGTTGTAATTTTTCACTATCTGAACGTTTTCTGGGTTCGATTCGGTTTCGGTTCCTCATTCTTATTTTGGTGAATTGTGAAATTGTGGTATGCCCTTCCAGCAATCATTTTCTTGACCTACAAGGCAAGCGCTGGCCTACACAGAACAGAATAATATAGTAATTACCTCTAGTGCAGTGTTACACTTTAACGTTAGACTTAGAAAGAGAGATAAATCACACTTTCGGGTTATAAGAATAGCGCCTACGCTTTCTACGCTGGCTTGCGCCTTTTTACTGAATCTATCATCAACCTATCACCAATATCATTTCAAGTCCACTAGAAATATCATGTTCTATAAATTTTTTTTTATCGACTACAAGTTCCACTCACTAGAAATATCATGTCCTGTAAATGCTTATCAAAGCACTCCTTTCGGTTTCTAAAAATATATAAAATGGTCTTTGTTGGTAAATATTGGGTAGAACTGGTATGGC